>LPNX010939362.1:12819-59228 GCA_001517045.1 Pseudotsuga menziesii
GTGGGGTCGCAGGAGACTTTGTCAATCATAATTCATAATACCTATTCCGATCTTTACTCTACACCAAATCATCTTCAGTCCCAACTCCGTGAAACATTTGATTACGCAAATTTCGTTAAATTTGCAAGAGGCGTGTAGAAGCGAAACTGCTGGCCGGAACTCCACGACGGATCATTTTATCTCAATCCTCCATTCTTACACGTCGCTGACCACCAGCACAAACCCTAAAGAAAACACAATTGCTTGCTTGGCACGACCGCATTTTGTTTTTGTTACAAACCCTAAGGGTTATAATTTGACTCGTTAGATACTTGATTAAACCCCATGTGTCCTAATTTGGCCGGTTGCATCCTTGTTTCTTTTCTTCTTGAACCCTAGCAGGCCAGGCTCTTTCTTTAGAGCATTCTCTGGCTGGCTAGTTAACCCTAAAATGTGCACAAAAGCGAAATACTGTGTCATGAAAGTTCCAGAGAAGTAGGTCAACAAAAAAATTTCTTGCATTCCACGCACACATGTCATATTCGTATTCAAATACAATTAATTAAAGAGTCTTAGATTTTACATTCTTGTCAGTCAATTTAGTCGGTAACTGTTTCCTTAGCCAATAATTAACATTTTCCTCGATGTTACATGGCAACTTACATATTCGGTTGTGCCAAACCATGGCCGTGCGACAATTTGTTTTTTCGACATCCAAATAAATTCAGGTAACGGAATCTTCTGGTATGTGCCATGCACTTCCTGTGTTTGCTTGATGATGAGGAACTAACAATTCCATAAAGTTGTCATTGTTTCAATATCTCTAGGGGAACCGGATCAACGTCTGCTAATTCCATCAGTTACGATTCATAGCCATGCCATCCCTGGAAGAGCTCATTCCCTCAAAAGAAGACAGAGATTTTCAACCCTGTAAGTTTTGTGTAGAATTTGGGTGGAAAAATATGAACTAGAATCACAGAAAAATGTTGAAAGGTCAAATCGTAAAATGGCGACTGTGTTCAAGAAGCCTTGAATTTTGTTGATTTCCTATTTATGCTAGTCTATAAAAAAAAAACTTGCATATTTGTATAACATTATAAATTTATAATAAAATATAAATAAACTATTCTCACAACAATGATATTAATTTATAGTCTTAACAGCTATTATTTCTCATTTCCTATTTATGCTAGTCTATAAAGAAACTTGCATATTTTTATAACATAAGTCAAGAATATTACTAGAAGTATGTAAGGAAGCTTGAATATGCTTGTTTTATGCTACATTGCAATAACCTATATCATATTTAAATGGACATTTTTTAATTCATTTTTGTTTTAATTTCTTTCAAATTGTAATTATATTTGTTTTATCATATATTTTTATAGCAAAATTATCCTATTGCTATATATTTTCAATCTCTTCTTAGGAGGCAGGTACTAAGCAACTTTATTGCTTATTCCACTTGTTTTACTTGCACTATGTTTACAAATATAAAATTTTGGGTGAAATGGTTTTAATGGTATAATTTTAGTTGTATTCAAAAACAAAGAATTCATAATTTTGTATAGCAATCATGTAAATATATTGATTTTAACAATGATAAATGCATATATATCAAGTAGTTGGGTTCCAATGTAATTATTTAATATAAAATAATAAAGTGCATTTATTTAAGTGATGCTAGTGTGACCTAATCAAATAGTAATTTTAATTTCAACAATAACATAAAATAGAAAAATATATATGCCCATTGAAATGATTTAATTTTTTTTTATTAATGATAATATCATATTTGATTTAGGTATTATGAACGAGTAAAATTAGTAGAAAAGCTTTTTAATATCAGCCTCTTAAGATATAAAAATATAAAAATAAAGATAAAAAAATATTTAATATGTAATGAGTTTTTTAAGAATATATAAATATTTATAATTTTATTATATATGTAAAAAAGGATAACTAATAGAGTTTAAATTAATTCAAATTGAATGTTAAAGTTTCACTTATATTTTAAAGTTTCATTTATATTTTGATATTAGTAAAGATGAGCTAATAAATAGTTATAAATTTATAAAAATAACAATTTTATTTAGTTTTTTATAATTTGTTTATTAAGATTTAAATTATGTAATAATTGTTTTTAAATATATTTATTTATTTTCAAGTATGCCATTAATTCTATAATGTATAAATATGAATAATTTCATATATTCAAGTTATAATGTATGGAAATGTTAAATTTTATATAAAAATAGATTTAACTATGCATAAACCTAAAATTATTATTAACAATGCAGAATTTAATCAATTTGTAATACTTTATGAAATTTTATTTAAAATATTTAATATTAGGTTTTGTATATTATTATATTTAATAAAATATTAAAGGAAATACATTATTAATTTTTTTTTTAATATTGAAAAAAATTAAAAAAATACTTTTAACTATTATTTTTAATAATATAAAATTTTAATTTTAATTATAAATTATACAAATTAATATAAATTTTGGATTTTGATTATAAAATATCTAAACTCGAAACAAAATTCCACAATTTTTTTAATTTATTAATCTTTAGAACTTTTTAACAATTTAAATAAAGTTAAACCTACATATAAAACCAATGACAAATACTTCTGGATCCCGGAGGACATACAGAACAAACCTTCGCATGGGGTTTAGGGAATATAACTAATAATGAAGCTGAGTGGCTGGCACTTCTTCAAGGCCTGCAGCTCCTTCAGGCCAAAAAATACTGGAAGGTTCTAATTTTCGGAGACTCAAAGCATGTTATTTCTAAATTGATCAATGGATACCCCTCGGGAGCTGTCAACTGTCGCCGCTTGTACAATAAAGCAAAGCTCCTTATGCTCAATTTCTATGAGCCTCTTCACATCCTTCGGCTTAACAACACTGCAGCGGATATAATGGCCAATTTGGGGGCCTCTCTCCCACAAGGTCATTACAGGCAAAATGGGAATCCTCCCATCCTCAAATATGTCCCTTAATGAGGCGTCAGATATTCCCCAATCAACACTTCCTTCGCATGATAAGGAAGTACCCCCTGTATGGTCATAGAATGAGGCTCAACCTATTGAACTATCTTTCCCTCCTTCATTTCTTCTTTATCCTTTTTGGCCCCCCTCCTCCCCTTCATCCTTTCTTTCTCTTCCCCCCCTCACCTCGTCTTCCTTTTCCCTTTTTCCCCTCCCTCTTTAACCTCCTTTACCCCCCCCTTATCCCTCCCTCCTTCCCGTTATCCAATACCCAACGTCATCTTGTAACTGGCCTCCACTCATTAACCGTCGGCTCCCTTCATTTATGTGCCAGTCCTTTGTCCCTCGCCGCGTGGCCTTCTCACTTCCCTCTCCTTCGCTCGAACGATGCAGCATTAAAAGTCTTCAGGCCTTGGGTTAATGGCATTACCACCTCGCACGCTCAATTTCTCCTCCAACTTTACTCCATGTCTTCTCTTGGAAGCGATATGTATCTCCATACCATTTCAATCCTTGGTCCTGGTTTACATGAAGCTCTGCGAATCCTTTTGAAGGTTGTCGCGGGCATTGGCGAAGGGGGGTTGCAAGGCCTCCTGTGGCAGGCTCTCCCTCTCTCTCGCTCTGTATTGAAGGAAAGGCTCGCTCTTGCAGCCTTTTCCTCCTGTTCGTGTAGCTCTCTCATAGTGTCGCGGACTGTCACTCTTAAACAAGGTATTCTCACGACTTCTGGTAATTGGGAACGAAGCTTGGTTTTAGGCTGTCGCTGCACGGGGTGGCAGGAAGGAGCGGTGGGCACTTTGGTTTGTCGAAAACAAGGAGACTTATCGTTGCATCAGGAACTTCTTGCGCTTAGGCTTTGCATCAGTCATCTACAGGCTGCGAACCAAGCCTGTGCTTCTGATAGTTCTATCTGTGCCATTCTTAATCAATTCACTCAAATAAGCATTTCGACAGAGGGAAGCAGAATGGCTCAGGCCGGCGACAGTCCAGGAATCACGGACATTAAAAAGAATATGCGGAGACTATATGAAATGCTTGCAATCAGTGTCATGGACAATAAAGAAATGGCTAGGGAGGTGAAGAGTATGGGAGAAACAGTGAGCTACACTTCCCTGCAGATTAGCAATCACGATTCCCGCATTGATGATAATGAAAGTAATCTTCGAGAAATCATGGGTAAAGTCGAAAGGATTCAAGAGGACCTCCAGTGCTTCATAGCCATGAATCAGAGTAGCAGAGCAAGGATAAATTTAGGGGCGAAATTTAGCCCATGGGCTATTTTTAGGGGGTTTTCTCCAAAAAAAAGATTCGCCATTTTGCAATTTTTGAAGCCCTATTTCACCCTATTTTGATGGGGTAAAATTTTTTCACCCTAAAACTCGCCAATTTATTATATAAACGATATAAAATCCTTCAAAATTTAAATATTTTTTGAAAAATATCGCCAAACATTTTATAGTTGTTGTTTTAAGAATTGGTAAGATTCGCCAACATTTATATGCTTTTAAATAAATATGGTTCCTTAAAATCATCCCTATAGCAGAGTATATGGAGACACTGCTGAAGCTGTACATCCAATGGAGGAGGAGTCCATAGCTCAACCAAGAAACATCAGAGGCAACCCTTAATCTGGTTTTCTATAGTTATGGCTAAATGTTTTTTTGTCTTTTAATATGTAAATAGTATGTAAGGGTATACACTACCTGCGGTACTAGATGTTTTGATCAAACGCTATGTGAAGTTTTTTGGAAAACCCCTTGGATAGGCTCTATGTGCAGCATTTTTTCTATGCATAAATTTTCTATAATACCATTACTGTAATGAATGGCTATGCACAACTTGTTTTTATAAACCCCCTTTTTTAGTTTCTATTTAAAAAAAAAACAATGACAATTTAGATAACGTTAAACCTACATATATAATCAATGAGTAATCACAAAATGTATAAATTTAATTAATTAATTAATTTTTATTTATTTTTTGACTAGGGGAATCGACAATTGGGGCCGGGCTGGTACTCGCGTGACACGGGGTCCAGGGATCCATTCCCGCTACCACTATAAACCTAGGTGCCCCACACCTGCCGCAAGACATGGGACATGGTTAAACCCAGGTGGGATTGATCTCCTGACCTCCAATTTACAAACAACTTCATTATAACGGAACCGCCAATGAGCCACACCCGTGCGGGCATTAATTAATTATTATTATTAATAATCTATATTAATTAATTAATTATTATTAATAATAATCTATTTTAATTAATTAATTATTATTAATAATTATTGTTATTTAAAATGTATAAATCTAAGGGGCGACATGAGGGGAAGGGGTTCTTTTTTACAGTGATGAAGTGTTGGAACTCTCATACTCATGGGGAATCAGAGAAGCCACAAACAATATAGTTGAAGCACTTTCTCTTTGGAAAGGTCTTTATCAAGTGCTTTCCCATGATATCAATGAAATAATTGTGTTTGGGGACTCTGCCCTAATCATTTAGGTTCTCATTACAAAATCCCTTCCTACACAGATGAGGTTGCGCCAGATAATGAGGAGAATCCAGAAGCTAATCAAACCCTTTCTTAGAATCAAATGTTATCACATCCAGAGAAGTTTGAATGAAGAGATTGATAAGGAGGGATGTTGAGCTAAATATATCAGTACAAATAGCCTTCAAAAAATGTCAACCCAGGGAGGTAACCTTTGGCGAACAAGCACTATATGTGTAGGATCAGAGCTTAGCCTAATGTGATCTAATCTAATCTAAAATAACTATTTGAAATGTTTGATACTAACATTCTTAATTCATTGATCATGAACTCTATTGGAACTTTAAGGTCCTAATGTTGACTAAATACTCTCACATCTAAAATCCTCAAAGTATTCAAATTTCAAGCTCTAACATAATTGTAAAAAATGAAATAATGTTCAAACTAACTTTAATACAATCCCACTTCCAAAGAATATCCTTACAAATGAAAATAAACTAATGAAAACCATTCAGACTTAGAAACTAAGTTAAGTAAACAGAAAACTATGTAGTGACACATAAAATAGAATAGGTGACAGAAAGTGAACTCAGAAATTAATTTTTCATTTAATATCTTAATGCTTTTGTCAAATTGATGAATTTCCTTTAGCAAGTTTTAATAAGTTTGATATTAGCACAAAGTTCACTTTTCAATTCAATCTTTAATGTGAATTACTCTAATTGAAACTACTCTAAGTTAAAATTGCATTTAAAAACTACATCAGGATAAATGAAATTTACACATTATGAAATTCTAAAGGAATACCATCACTAAGTCTAAAGCTATATTTGAAAATCAAATCTTGCATAATTCATTTAAAACCCCAAATTTGCAGAAAGCAATATATGAATTAAATTAGAATCTGAAGCTACAACAAAATGAATAAAATTCAAATCTATAATAATAGAAAGTCAAAATAATACTTCAAGTATATCTACTCAAATATATAAGCTCGTTTCTAAGATATCAAGCATTGTGCACATTATTTCATCAACAATCAAACAATGAGAAATAGATTCCAAGCATATGCAATTTGTTTTCTACAGTTGCTTAAACACAATTCTTACTTCTAATGAAAACATAATGTAATTAATTAACTTATCTACTCTATACAATAATTAAAGTTACAGGCGAAGGGCTTATGGTATTCTTGGTGGATCCTTGCCAATAAGACCACAAGTCCCTAAACAATTTACAGACTAAAAACTCTAAGCTACAGACATGTACTAAAATAAAGGAGACATTAACAACATAAAATAAATCAGACGACGTTCTATAGAATCATATATATATCATTACTGAAAGTGATAAAACAACATTATGTCAGTCAACCTCTATTCGATTCATAAAACCAACACTTGAACAACGCAATTCTTCCATTGATCATCTCTCCTCCTCCTCTATTACATTGCGATCCATGGTTTTTATAGCTTGAGAGCTAGGGTAACTAATCCCAATTTTACAGTAACAAAGCCTATCTTCTATTTAGGAATACATCCGTTTGCAGAAGGTAAAATGATTCCCTCAATTAATGATTAAGTCCTTCATGCTCAAAAGACGCTCTAAATTTGTCATCTAATAATAGATATTCGTCTCTATGGAACGTAATTCCTAGAGATGAAGATCTCATTGATTTGTATACGTGAATCATCAATGAGATATGAGTTGGATAGATTCGGTTTTGCTTGGGCAAGCTGGCAACACCTGAAGTGTAGAAAATATTCAATGATATTTAATCTACTACTGAAATAAAAACATGTTGTATAATATGATATGATTAGTCACAATCTTGCTATAATTACATTTAATCTTTAAATTAAAGGAAATCAAAGAGTTTTGGTAAGTAATTATACCTGACTATACTTGCTGGATAATTAGGTAAATATATGAAAGTATAGTGGGATTTATATGGTATAGTGATCAAATGAAGAGGTCAAAAAGTGGGTTTGGAGGGTGCAAAGAGTGTCAATTTGACAAGCCAACACTCTCCCATGCCTCTTTATTTGCATGTCCTCATGCAAACATGCCTTTTTAGAAATTCAAAAATTTCAAAACCGATTTTCAATCCTTCTGACAAAATTTAGGATTTATTGACAATGATATCCAAGTTTTCCACTGGCCTATTCTTTGGTGAGCCACTTCTCTCCCATGCCTATATATTTGCATATCCCCATGCAAACATACCTTTTAGAAGCTTCAAAATTTAAAAATTGGGCTTGACAAAACTTATGATGTTTTGATAGTAGTATTCAGTTTCTCACTTGCTTGATCTCTTCTAGATTTATGTTTCTTCTTTAACATGCTGATGTGAGCAAGATGTTTTAAGGCCTCTATTTTCCAATTCCTTCCTATCTTTGCAAGGCGTTTATTTGAATCGACTGTCTTCTTAGGCTTGGCGGTCAATTTCTCATATTTCTATGCAAGATGAAGACCACATGCCCTTAATTCATCAATGGATTCCACATATTTATGTTGGTCACCTTCAATTCTTCATTCTCAGCCTTAATATGTCAATCAAGAATGTTACACTCTTCCAGTGATATCTTTAGCTTCTATATTTCCCTGTTCTTTTCTCGGATTTGAACAATTACATAGGTTGTAGGCACACAAGTAAGAATTTCAGTATTGGACGTGTCATCTTAAGGAGTACCATAGTCAAATTGGTGAGTATCAAAAAATTCAGGATTATATTCCACATGACCATATCTGGAAGACAGGGAATCATGAGTAGGATTATTATTTTTAGATTCAGGAGAGTCATTCGAAGGAAAATATAAATCAGGAAAATTAGTTTGAGGAGAACTATGCTCAAGTAAAGGAAATGGGCTCTGAAGCGATTTTTTTCTTCTTCTTAGAGGGTTCTGGTTCTGACTCAAGGGATTCTTCTAAATCAATTAGGGCTCACGGAGATATATTGTGAGCTAACTTGGAGGGTTTTACAGTCATGCTTCTTGTAGTTCTTTGTGGTATGGTGGGATCTGTGACAGTGGGGTTTTTAGACTGACGTCCTCTCTTTTTCAATATAGAGGAGAAAAAATAAATTATGGGTGGTTCCGGTTCTTGGTTAGGAATGGGTTCCAATTCACGACCTTTATCACGAGGATAAATATGAATGTGTGGAGAAGGAGGATTTTCAGATGAAGGGAGACCCTGAACGTTGTTCAAAAAATTAGCCCAGGTATCTTCGGAATACACAATTCATCTTCAATAAGAATATTAATCAAACCATGATGGTAAAGACTGTTGTAAGGATTACTAGAGTGCTTCTGAACCCGTCTTGACATATTAGCTAGACTTCTACACAAGAAATATGGGAAATTTATTTCCATTTCGGATTCAAAGTGCAAGAGAAGGAGGACATGACAATCCGGAGTGGTTACATACCTCCCTTCGTATGTTAAGTATTTTTTCAACACATAAAGCACATTTCTCCATTAATCTTTCATCTAGTCATGAGGAAAACCATTTTTCCAACTTGCAGACTGATGCTCCTCCTTTAAAAACTTGGTACATACTGCGCATTCTATAGGTTTATTTTTAAAACGTCGTTCCCCTCGACAAGGTAAGCCAAAGGAATGAAAAATTGTTTTCATAGAAACTGCCATGATAAAATTTCCAATGTGCTCTTTTCTCCCATCAAATCCATGTGTGAAATATAGTGTGATTTCATCATCATACCCTTGAAATTTTTCAAAGAAATGGTACCAATTTGTGCCTTCAAACTTCTCTTTACATGCATTGAACTTAGGAAGGCCTTATAACACCGAGATAGAAATAATCTCATGACGTTCAACCCCCTTTCTTCCCATAATTTGCTTGACACTATGCTCGACTTGGAAATCGGATAGAGGACAGAGGATGAAATAGGATATGGTGAAATGGAGAGTGTTACTAGGTAAGTGCATGACAAATCTATCATATTTCTCAATTGTCTCCATTGCTTCGAATGAAGGGTAAAAAATAAGCCTGATTCGTACTCATCATTATTTAAGTGCATGGAAGGTAATGGATTGGCGAGGGTATTGAAAAGATAGTGTAATGATGAACAATTATGCATGGAAACACAAAAGAGGGAATCGAATTATGGATGGATAGAGGAAAAAAATCATCATACAAAATATTATGTTGCTGCAAGACTGACAATTATACTCCTGATAGGTTTTCCAATATATGTGCTAGATGATACTGAACTGCTGTAGAAAACAAAGGAATAAACAGCTCCGTACCAAATAAAAGATGAAACTACTGGAACTATCCATGGTTACAAATTAAAGAACTGCAAGGTCTTCAGCCACATCCTTTTCTTTGTGCAAATATACCTATGTGAATAAATTTTGTTGGTTTCGAACATAAATGGAAATCATTGGATTACCAACCAATGAGGAGAGTTGTTTACCAATGCGAGATATTCCACCCTTAATGTCAATGGAAATCAAGGGAGTCGGTACATCCTAACAGTCATGAACAGATTTGTTGAAGTTGAATGAACTGTAGAATTAATTTTCCATGAAACATTAATGTATTTCCTTATCAGATGACGAAGATACCTACCATTGAGGCATGCATGGTCCATGGTACCTAAAAATATCTCAAGTTTCAGACCCAGAAAATGTTTTGAAGTCGATTGGTTGAAACTTGCCAGAAGGAGAGCCTTAACAAATCTCCCATCATCCAGCTAAGCAAAAAACTACAAATGATTTTGCAGAAATGAAGTAGAAATCCCCTAAAAACTTAATTATGGATTCTAGCCAACCAGTCAACTGGTTTTCTAACTAGACCCCTGCTAGATTGTGTCAGACAACTAGTTTTCACAATAAATATTTTTTTTTCTCTTTACTTTTATTCCTATATTTAATTTTATATTTATTTATTTATTTCCTACACTACCCTATTCTACCGGAAGTAGAAATATTCTTTCAATTATATGCATACTTCTAGTGTAACCACCTATGAATCAGGATTTCTAAAACATTCTTGTTCACATAACTATATGAACAAATACCCAGATATGAAGAACCAACTTCTCATATGATCTGGATTTCAAAAGTTGTTGAAAAGTAAAAGGATGGTGTTGGAAAACTGATTTAGTCCATGGCTAAATAGTTTGTTGATTTTCTTGGCTTCCTTCTTTAGTATCCTTTATTTCTAAGCCAAGTTGATATTCTTCCTCTGGTACGAGGCAAGCAAGAAATTTTGCAATTTCAGGTTCTAATTATTGTTCTTCCTCAGCACCTACCTACGATTCTTGGGATCCTTCATGAAATTAGGAAGGATAGATGAATAGATCTAGATCTTCAAGCTAAGGATACTTATTGATTTTCTTCCCATTATGGAATATGAATTGTTCTTTAGATATGGACCTGATACTGCAACAAGGATTGAAGAAACTCCTTGTGGTAATAATCCCATCTCTACTCAACAAGTTTTTGAACATCCTTAAGACTTGTATTAGTTCAAATGTCATGCTTTATAGATGGGGCAATAACAAGGTTCTTACAACACCCCAATGGATTTTTTGAAGTTCAAATTTAGAGCTGGAATAAAACTATTTGCAAAAAAACAATTTATGCAGAAAATTAAATGCATGCATTACAAAAATGTAAATAACTCGAAAGCAAAGAAACTAAGTTCAAATAAGGTGTTGTGGGTGAAAACTGGCCTAATATGCAATCAAAATCTAATATTAAAATGAATGCAATCCAACTCTACACTATGAAACCATAAACTAAAAAACATTCCTACTTGAAAGAAATCTTACTTTTGCTGAAGAAAAAACATTCGTGCATACTATTGAAAGGAAAAACACACTTGCATCAAGAGTGACTGCAGGAAAGGAAACTACCTAAATTTCAAAAACAAAAACATATATGCATGAAATTAAACTATGTGAGAGTAAACTATCTATATTTCTAGAAAGGAAAACATTCTATAAATAAATGAAACTTTGCATAAAAACGAACTTGTGTGGAAAAGGAACAACAAGGCTTTGGGGCACCCCACTATAGTGGATGCGCATGTCCTTACCTCTTGTCTTATTGTTCTCCCCTCCCCCTTGTTGTTTAATGTAAAATCAGGCTATCTACCTAGACTCCAATCCCTTTAGAATCTCCTTCACAACGCGCCAAAATGTTGAGCTAAATATATCACTACAAATAGCCTTCATAAAATGTCAACCCATGGAGGTAACCTTTTAGGCACATGCACTATATGTGTAGGATCAATGCTTAGCCTAACTTGATCTAATCTAATCTAAAAAAACTATTTGAAATGTTTGATACTAAGATTCTTAATTTATTGATCATGACTGTCTATTCGAACTTTAAGGTCCTAATGCTAACTAAATACTCTCACATCT
This sequence comes from Pseudotsuga menziesii, assembly GCA_001517045.1. NCBI lineage: Eukaryota > Viridiplantae > Streptophyta > Pinopsida > Pinales > Pinaceae > Pseudotsuga > Pseudotsuga menziesii. Next base: position 24,685 of record LPNX010939362.1, read on the forward strand.
AAAATCCACAAAGTATTCAAATTTCAAGCTTTAACATAATTGTAAAAAATGAAATAATGTTCAAACTCACTTTAATACAATCCCAATTCCAAAGCATATCCTTACAAATAAAAATAAATTAATGAAAACCATTCAGACTTAGAAACTAAGTTAAGTAAACAAAAAACTATGTAGTGACACGAAAAATAGAACAGGTGACAGAAAGTGAACTGGGAAATTAATTTCTCATTTAATATCTTAATGCTTTTGTCAAACTGATGAATTTCCTTTAGCATGAGTTTTAATAAGTTTGATCTTAGCACATAGTTCACTTTTTAATTCAATCTTTAATGTAAATTATTGTAATTGAAACTACTCTAAGTTAAACTTGCATTTAAAAAATACACCAGGATAAATGAAATTTGCAGATTATGAAATTATAAAGGAATACCATCACTAAGTCTAAAGCTATATTTGAAAATCAAATCTTAAAGAATTCATTTAAAAGCCCAAATTTGCATAAATAAATATATGAATTAAATTAGAATCTGAAACTACAACAAAATGATTAAAATTCAACTCTATATAAGAGTCAAAATAATACTTCAAGTAAATCTACCCCAACGTCTGAGCTCGTTTCTAAGCTATCAAACATTGTGCAAATTATTTCAACAAAAATCAAATAATGAGAAATATATTCCAAGCATATGCAATTGGTTTTCTACACTTGCTTAAATACAATTCTTACTTCTAATGAAAACATAAAGTAATTAATTAACTTATCTACTCTATATAGGAATTAAAGTTTTAGGGGAAGGGCTTATGGTCTTCTTGATGGATCCTTTCCAATAAGACAACAAGTCCCTAAATGATTTATAGACTAAAAACTCTAAGCTACGAACATGTACTAAAATAAAGGAGACATTAACAACAGAAAATAAATCAGATGACGATCTACAGAATCATATATATCAATACTGAAAGTGATAAAACAACATTATGTCCATCGACCTCTATTCAATTCATAAAACCAACACTTGAATAAAGCGATCCATGGTTTTAATAGCTCGAGAGCTAGGATACCTAATCCTTATTTTACAGTAACAAATCCCATCTTCTATTTAAGAATACATCTGTTTGCATAAGGTAAAATGATTCCTTCAATTAATGATTAACTCCTTCATGTTCGAAAGACGCTCTGAATTTGTTATCTAATAAGAAATATTCATCTCTATGGAACGTAGTTCCTAGAGATGAATATCTCATTGATTCATATAAGTGAATCATCAATGAGAGATGAGCTAGATAGATTCAGTTTTGCTTGGGAAAGATGGCAGCACCTGAAGTGTAGAAAATATTCAACAATATTTAATCTGCTGCTGAAATCAAAACATGCTGCAGAATCTGATATGATTAGACATGATCCTGCTAGAATTACATTTAATCATTAAATTAAAGGAAATCAAAGATTTTTGGTAAGTAATTATACATGACTATACTTGATGGATAATTACGTAAATATATGAAAGTATAGAGGGATTTATAGGGTATAGTGATCAAATGAAGAGGTCAAAAGTGGGTTTGGAGGGTGCAAAGAGTGTCAATTTGGTGAGCCAACAAGGCAAACACTGCAGCCCATTTGGGAAACAATATCCTCCACAAATCCTTAAACTTAATGATAAATGCTCCTCCTTCCCTATCCCATAGGACCATGAGCTTAAGGACGAGTGGCTCCCCATGTAGCCTAGAAATGTGGTGATAGCCCTTAACGTTCCCCCTCATGTTGTCTCATGGCATCCTACACGTGTTCCTCTTTTTCCAGGTTGTGAGGACAAAGTACAAGGTCTTGACGTGATTCTGGAGGCTTTTAGGTGGATCTGAGAAGAGCTCGGTTAAGACTCCCTTGTGCCGGAGATATTTGCTCCTCTATCCCACTTGTTATGCTTGTGTGATTAATTCAGACATAAATTCAGAAATTATGGGTAACTCAAAAGAATTTGATGGTTTCATGTTGATTATATTTTCCTCCAAAACTGTGGACTTATGTCTTGTGCGCTGGGTTCAGATGAAAAAATGTTTGGTTGTTCTCTGGAACATAGAATTCTTAGACAATGTGGCTTCTAGTTTTGAATCAGTTGCTCTAGTGAGTCCACCACCCTCACTAAAATATGAACTATGTGGCATTAAAAAGAAGATAAAGGCCTAGAAGCAGATCTTGTTGAGGATGGATGAGGAAGGTGGGTGTCATTTTTAAATGATTGATGAAGACTTAATCCAGGTTCGTGAATATTTCACTGAATTGCTCTTGTAGAAGGAATAGGCTCCATTGGCACAATTAGGATACCTGGAGATAAGGTTTGAAAGGATTGAGCTGTAGGTAGCAAGGTTGGATATGGATAGGAACAAAGGCCATGTTGCACGTCAAGATCACCAATTCCATGGACGAGAAGGAAATTAAACTCAGGTTTTCCTTTTCTATGAAATTTTTGAAATCTATAATAATGTGGGGCCTATCTTAATGATGCTTAGTATTTGTTTGATATTGAGCCTAGTTTTAGAATTTTTCTTTGTCAATCTTATAGCTAGAAACTGGAAAAGAAAAAACAGGTGCCATTTTTCCTTAGATATGAGGCACCAGATTTGGATTTCATGTTGTATTTGCACGAGTGGTTACACCACTATTTTCTTAATATAATCCATAATTGTTTTTGTTTTTTTTTGGTAAATAAAAGATGTATTACTGCTTAAAAAATGGTTACAATGGATCCACAAAAATCGCAGGCCCCAGACGACCCGCTTTGGATTCTATCCTTCCCAGTTACATTCAGAATTCTGGATCTTCCCCATCCCAAAAACTGGGAGAGTTCCCACTATGGAGATCTCAATCCCAGATGTACAATTAAACCGACTAAAACAGCCTACAGGCTGAATTCGCAGCCAAATAGACATTAGTAGAAAATAAAAAGAACTCACACCGGGCCTCAAGGGTGCACTAGGGGTTTTGGACATGGTCCACCAAATTGGCAGTGACCTCCCGGACGTAAAAAATATTCAACCCTTTGCTCCATTGGAGTAGGGCATACATTCCTCCCATTAGCACGATGACCGGACCCCCCCATAGAGAGTTGATCCATCCCCAGATGGTATAATGCAATACCCAAGCAGGACGCTATCTGGTTCACCTTACGATGCATGAGATGACAGTCCACGCTGAGAGCTTCTAACTTTCTACAGATATCCTGACACTCGTCATTATGCTCCATCCATGCCTTGACAGTCTCCTTGTCACCCTCCTTCTTAGCTAACAGCTCTGTCATCCTCTCCTCTATTTTGGCCGTAGCACTAAGATTTGACTGGTTAACCAGGTTCATAAGAACCTAGTAGATCATCACCAATCAATCATGAGCCGAATCTCACCCCACCATGGAGGCTGGATCATAAATCCAACCGTCCACCTCCTCATGGACCTCCTCAATCGGCATAGCCTTCACCTGGTCCCAGAGCACTTTTTCCACATTCTCCATAGAAATTCTGCATATGAGCGGAATTCGGTCTTTAAGCACCTCTTGACCTTGTAGCTGGGCCCTAGTCACCACTCTCTTCCCCTTCCAGCTACAATCTTTCCCTTTACCTCAGTTTCCAGCCAAACCCATACTCTCCCCTGATTTCCCCAAAACACCACAAAGCGGGGCCATCATGCACTGCTCATATTTTCTCCCCTCACTAACAGTCAGTTCTTCTCCAACCCTCATCTTCCCCTCTAACCTTAGCACACTGACTCTAACTCTCCTATGAACACAGTTAGATGCTTCTACCACCTTCGTCGAATAAATAACCATTCCTCCCATGAATGCATTAACAGTTCCCTCCTGAGAAATGATGGCCCAAATCCAGCCATATTTTGTCCCCATACCTTGTACGAGATTCTTTGTTAATGTATTCATCATAACTAGATCACCATTCCATGTGGGATATGAGCATCCATTCTTCTTGATACCTCCTTCGTACCCTCTCTTAATGGAATGAGGATACTCTTAGATTACCTTGATCTGAGGCCACCTACGGAGCATGTGTTAAAGGAGACAACGCGTGGGAGGACCTTGCTACCTCCTGTCCCAACCACGTTCCTCACTCTTACTTCCCATCATCTGCCCCCTATCACCCCCATCATGAACTGCGAGTTGACGACAGCTGGGAACCCATTTCTCTCCCTCAAATTCTTCAAGTCGTCCCCTCTGACTGGCCCTGATGTCATTGACACCGACGTTAGCCATTAATTCTGCTACCCAATTTGCTTCTCTCCTGACGTGGTGAAAGGATATCATCAGATACGTCACTACCATCATTCGAAGGTCCTCCAACCTACCAGCAAGGCACTAGCTAGATGCCACCTTCTTTGTTGATTTTCCATTAGCCAACTGTCGTTCCATTTGGATGAGGATCCTGGAGTCACCTTCAATAATCGTCGGTAGCCATCCATTCCCAATAGTAATTTGGATGCCCTAGATCATCCCTTCCAGTTCAGCTGAATTATTGGTGTTGGTCCCTAGCAAACCATAGAAGACCTGCAAAATTTCTCCATTGCAATTCCTGCAGACCCCTCCATATCCTGCCTCCCATGGATTTCCTTTAGATGTACCATCAAAATTTACCTTAAACACCAGGCTCGGTGGGGGGGACCACGACATCGGTCTCTCCACTCTGCAGACAGTGGGTTTTTGGTGAAGTTCACAGATGAATCCCCTATTCAGACCCCATTCTTATGCTATTCTTTTTTTTGACCCTGTGAATTCTCTATCTTCATCACTCCACTGCATATTGCGAACTGTCTCCATCAAGTTGGAAGTTATGGTTATCCAGGATTCCTCCTCAGAATACCGCTTTCCCCTGAAATTTTTTTTGTTCCTCTCTTTCCAGATTACCCAGATTACCGTACCTGGGAAGGCTTGCCATAGGAAATGCAAAATGCTGTTTTTGAAAGCCTTGGTGTTACAACTGATTTTACCACACATGGTGGATCACACCTTTATGGCCTTCCCTGTCCCTCTATAGACTCTTTAGACCCCATGGACCATTTTTGTACCTTTGATGTTTCNCGATACACGACTTTTAAACCTATTCTCGCGTATATACGTAGATTTGACCCTCAAACCCGCGTACATTGGGATGTGTGCAAAAGGCCAAATAGTTGTGGAGTTTTCCTTGATGTGGATCTGAGTCACTTGTCTCTTAGTCTTTCATATGCCTTGAGATCGCTCAGATTTGACCTTCCATTACCCCATTAAAGCACTATATAAGGAACCCTTTGGATACATTGAAAGAGGAGGAATTGAAGAGAAAGAAAACTATAGTCCATTGTTTCCAGAGCTTATACTTGAGTCTGCATCCCTTTGTCCCTTGGAGAACTTTGTGTTCTTCCCAAGCTGGCCTTTTTCTTGTGATTGAAGTGGTGGAGGCCCAGGTGGAGAATTCAGTTTCTCTGGTCCCTAGTGGAGTTTCCAATTCTATTACGAAGAAAACTTCCTATGGCTTGGGGTACCACAATAGACAGAGTAACCGCAAAAATCAATTCTTTCCTATATGCAAGAGAAACCAAAAATATAACACTAAAGGATCTCGATACATACCTTATTCCGGATGGTTGATGTATATCCCCATTGAGATCTTCCACTCTCACTTGTATAAGTAATTTACTCTGTCAACATTCATCAAACAAGACAAGCATGCTATATATAATTGTGTTAGACCTACTCTAGCATATACAATCAATAACATATAAGCATTTAAAAGCATCCATGGATTCAATACTCATTAAAATACACATTATTGGACAGGAAAAGATATTTCTATAAATATAAATTAGATATTACAATAGTGACAACCTCTGTTGGACAAGAAAATATTTTATCTTTGGCAGCAGTTGAATCATGTCACCTTCAAACAGAGCACTGTGTTGTACTCGTTGGTTGGGTTAATAGTTTGAATTTAGGAGCTGTACTTGTTTCTCTGAGTTTATCTCCACTGACTGGTTAAGCTTCCAGTCCCTATGGAGCCTCTCTCGATGCCTCCTATGTCACAGAGATGTCCCAATTTTGTATATATAGTCTATGCTGCCTACATTCAGTCATCATTTTCCTTTATGCTCTTGTTCGAAGGAAGTTGAAACTTGAGTCAGCCATTCCTCAGTTCTCTTGACTTTGCATGTTGGTCGTTCTCGGTACTGATACTGGTTCATGCACATTATGATCGAGTCCTTCCACATTATACATATTTGCTGAGTACCTCGTGTTGGATGCTGGGGGATGCCTTAATTCCATCCTTCCAATGGATTTCATCCCATCGACTTCAGATCATTTATTCTGGGATAGGAATCTAGATTCATTTTTTAGTGCCTTGAGACTTGCAGTCATTAGTGGCAGGTTCTCTCGCCATCAACAATTTTTGGGAATACATCAATGTCCCTTGATCGATGGATACTTTCAAGTGTTCGACCTAAACACATTTATTCACACTTGTTAGTTTACACTCTGGTACCTTCCCATTTTCATTATCGGTGGGTGATCTTGCATCTGTTAATGGTATACATCAATGACCGGTAATCAGACGATGGATTACTATGTTCGACCTCGACACCTCTATTCGCATAGTAGGGCATGTACTCGTAGAGGATTGTGTACAAGACCTTCCAAATTGGTGGCATTTCATATATGCTATCTCCTTTATCGTGCCAATGTTCATGATATTTTAGCTCTCATGACTTGATTCCAGTATATGTCAGATGTTTCCAGCCATTATGGAGATCTTGATCCATTATATATCTTCAAGCTTCATGGAGATCATGATCCTTTGTATATCTTCATCATGGAGATTCTGATCTATCTATATTGTACATGGTGATGACCACACATGTCATATGTTGTATCATGCCTATTCATGGCCATTGTACTCTTAGGTATCAGGGACTGCTATATCTACTTGCAGTTATGTACAGAGTTTGATTATTGTATTGTACTATTGGATGGCTGGTTCTTCCACCTGGTTCTTCATCATTCCACTTCTGGGATGGAATTATAATGTATTTTGGCCATCGTATCACCCCTCTGACCTCACACATTAGGGGGCATTTGTTACAGCTGATTTTACCACACATTTTGGATCACACCTTTATGGCCTTCCATGTCCCTGTACAGACTCTTTAGACCCCATGGACCATTTTTGTACCTTTTATGTTTCCAATATCATCCCTAAAAACATGCATTATTTGCTATACGCGGCTTTTAAACCTATTCTTGCGTATATACATGGATTTGACCCTCAAACCAGCATACATTGGGATGTGTGCAAAAGGCCAAGTAGTTTTGGAGTTTTCCTTGATGTGGATCCGATTCACTTGTCTCTTGGCCTTCCATATTCCTTGAGATTGCTCGGATTTGATCTTCCATTACCCCATTGAAGCACTATATGAGGAACCCTTTGGATACATTGAAAGAGGAGGAATCGAAGAACAAGAAAACTATAGTCCATTGCTACCGGAGCTTATACTTGATTCTGCATCCCTTTGTCCCTTGGAGCACTTTGTGTTCTTCCCAAGATTTCCTTTTTCTTGTGATCTTGCTATCGAGAGATGGAGGATTGAAGTGGTGGAGGCCTAGGTGGAGGATTCAGTTTCTCTGGTTCGCAGACATGCCGACAGAGGTTATCACTATTGTAATCTCTGATTTATATTAATAGAAATATCTTTTCCTTCCCAATAATGTGTATTTAAATGAGTATTGAATCCATGGATGATTTTAAATGCTTATATGTTATTGATTGTATATGCTAGAGTAGGTCTAACACAATTATATATAGAATGCTTGTCTTGTTTGTTGAATGTTGAGAGAGAAAATTACTTATACAAGTGAAAGTGGAAAAGCTCAACGGGGATCTACATCAACCGTCCGAAATAAGGTATGTATCGAGATCATTTAGTGTTAGATGTTTGGTTTCTATTGCATATAGGAAAGGATTGATTTCTACAGTTACTCTGTCTATTGTGGTACCCCAAGCCATATGAAGTTTTCTCTGTAACACTTGGGGTGCCAGTCTCTTAGGGATTGAGCCAAATTCCCTTTGCATCTATTACTCCTCCTAAAGGATTGCGCTCCTTTGTCCCATAGCCTAGAGGCGAAAGGGCATGCATCCAGAAGATGGCCCATGCTCTCTTCCTGGTTAGCACACAGGACACACCGAGATGGCCCCTGGAGCCCTCTACACATCAAGTTTTCCCTAGTAAGAATTCTACCTCTAATCACCAGACAACAAATGATTTCCACCTTCGGCCAGTGGTTAGAGGCCCATACTTTCCCCCAAATTTCATCGACCTTCATCTGTCCCCTAATTTTAATGTTATAAGATTCTTTTATGCTAAAATTCCCCTTCTAAGAATACCCCCAATGGAGTCTGTCAACCCCATCCCTTCTTTGAACGTATATGTCTTGCAATTCCTCCCCAAAGGCTCTAATGTCATCTGCTGAAATTTAATCATCTGGGATGATCGGCACAGTCCACTGACGCCTAGCATCCTGAGGATTTCCTTCCCAGTATTGATGAACCTTTTCTCTACCCTCTTCTAGACATTTAAGCCTGATGTGTTGCCATTTCGGGTACTCCCCTAGATTTGGGCATTGGTTCCAAGAATCGTCCCAAAAATTGGCCAGAATTCCATCTTGAATTTCCCAGAAACTATGCTCCTGGATAAATATTCGACCTTCCCTCGCCTTTTTCCAAATGTGGGATCCCTGGGGATCCCCATTGAATCGGACCAGTTGAGAGGAAGGACATCCCCTTGCGTACTTAATGTGCCATATCTTGGCCCAAGGCTCCTGCTTATAATTGCACCATCGCCACCATATCTTGTCTCCCTACACCTCCCCCACCACTTCAGGGTCTCAAAGACCAAGTCCCACTTTCTCCTTAGGCATGCTCACCTTCTCCCAGCTAACTAGAGAAAAATTTGCTTTACTTTCTCTCCCGACCCATAGAAAATTTCATTGGATGCTTCTAATTTCCTTTAATACTGACTTTGGTGAAGACATGACTGAGAGAAGATACATGGGCATGGCTTGGATGAATGATTTGACCATCACTAACCTCCCAGGAAGGTTTAGTGGTTTGAGAGCCCATCTCGCAAGTCTAGCCTTTACCCTGTCAAGCAGATCCTGCCATGAAGCCTGCCTAATGATACCTTGAATCAACGGGACCCCTAGGTATTTAGTTGGCAACATTCCTTTATAAAATCCAAATATCCTCCCAATGTTCCTCTGCGTTATGAGCGGAGAGTTGAAGAAGAATATCTGGGACTTCTCCGAGTTAACCTCAAGACCCGATGCCTTGGAAAAGGTCACTAGACTAGACTTGAAGTCTCTCGCCTCTTGGACTGAAGGGTACCCCATCAACATCATGTCATCCACAAACTGTTGGTGAGTTTGTTTATCCATGCCCTCATAAAAAGACAAACCTCTTATCCTTCCATGTCCTACCTGAGATTTAATGAGTCTACTTAGCCCTTCTGCAGCCAGAATGAAGAGAAATGGGGAAAGGGGGTCTCCTTTCCTAATCCACCTAGAAGGAGAAAAAAGCCTTGTCGGGGAACTGTTCAATAGGATTGAGAAGAAGGGAGAGGAAACTTTCCCCATGACCCATTCCACCCATTCCTGATAGAAACCATAAGCCTGAAGCATCTTCTCCAAACACTCCCAACTGAGCTTGTCATAGGCTTTGGCTATGTCTATCTTGATGAGCATGCTTGGGATTCTAGTGCATTTGAGCAACTGAATAGCTTCCTAGACTATAATAATACCATCCAATATTTGTCGACCCTCCATAAATCCATATTGCTTTGGGTTGATGATCCCCAAGAGGAGGGGTTTAAGTCAATTTGCTATGACCTTAGAAATTATCTTGTATATCACATTGCAAAGAGCTATGGGTCTAAACATACCTGGAGCATCTGCCACCTCACTCTTTGGAATTAGAGAAAGAAAATTTGCATTGAAATCTTTGAGCACTCCTCTACTAGTCCTGGATTCCTCAACTATGGCCCAAGCCTCCTCTTTGATCATGTCCCAGAAGAAATGGAAGAAGTTGGATGTAAACCCATCAGGTCCGGGAGATTTCCCTTGAGCCATCTGCTGCATTACCTTCTCAACCTCCTACATGGTGATAGGCTTGGTGAGGTTCTCATTGTCCTCCCTCACTACTGTTATAGGGATCAAAGATGTGATCCTATCAATATCCTGGCCCCTCCCATTGTTGTCTTTTGTCGTGATGTCCTTGAAGTGGTTGACTAGGATCTCCTCTACTTCAGCCTCGGTTCCCACTTGGGTCCCATTGGGAAGTTTAATATTATAGATCTTTGACCCCATCCGATTGCTAACCGTTGAACTGTGGAAGAATTTGGTATTTTTTTCCCCCTCCCTCAGCCATTTGACATGTGACTTCTGTTTCCAGAAGACTTCCTCCTGTCTTTCTCTGGCTTCCAGCTGGGCTCCAAGGTATTTCTCCTTTTATTTCAATTCAAGGTTCCATCCATAGTCCATACCTTTTTGTTGGATGGTATTCAATTCCTGGAAAATCATCTTTTTGTCCTCAAATATGTTGCCAAAGTCTTCCCTGTTCCAGGTACGGATCTTGGCCTTTAGAGCCTTGAGCTTCTATTGGAAGTTGTACATCCTTGTCCCCCCTAGGTCATCCATCTCCTACCACCATTGATCTACTAGAACTTTGAAGTCTTTATGTTCTAACCATAATTTCTGAAAGCGAAAAGGTTTTGGCAGCCGATCTTCCACCCCTTACCATCTTAGACACACGGGCTAGTGGTCATAGCCAGCTGCTGGGATCACATTCTCCTTGATCTCCCCTGCTCCCCTCGCCATATCTTCTGTCACCAGGAATCGATATAATATTGAGGCAACCAAGTGTTCTCCACCTCACCTATTTTCCCAAGTAAACCACCCATCCCTAGTTTCGAGATCCACAAGGGAACTACTGGCAAGGGTTTCCCCAAAGTCCTCTTGAAATTTGTTTGGCATACGCCTGCTTCCCTTTTTTCCCCGGAGTGAGGTTATCAGGTTAAATTCCTCACCTATAATCCAATTTCCCTCTGTATCCATTGCACAGAACCATATTAGGTGGTGAACAAACGCCTGCTTCTGTGGGAAGGAACTTTGACCGTATATATTCACTATCGTCCCTCTAATTTCTGTACCTAGAATTTTGAAATATGTTGCCAGGGAGAAATGGCTTGCTCACCACCCCAGAAGATCGACCTCTCTAGATTGCCATAATATATCCATCCCCCCTTTCATACCATCTATGCCTAAAGCCATAACCTTGCTGCCTCGCCATATCTTTTACCCAATCTTCTACATTTTCTCAGAGCTACACTTGGTTTCTTGCAAAAAGAGAATGTCTGGTTTTTCCTACTTCATCTTCCTAGCTAGGGTTCTAATATTCCTTGGGTGATTACACCCTCTGATATTCAAGGTAACTATATTCATAGGGAAACCTTACTTACTTTAGAGAAGGCCGCCTTGATCATGGGATACTGGCCTGATTCGATTAGCTTGACTTTGATTTCTGCTATCCTCTGCTTGTTCGATTTTCGCCCTCTCTTCTGATCCTCTTCTGGTGTTTTCGTCTTACTGCCCTTCTACCCTTCCACACTTATCCCTAGATCCTTGTGAGCTTTAGATTTAATAAATCCCCGTTGTAAAAGTTTGATCTGCTCTCTGGGAACATAGCCCGAACCTGCTTTCTTGCATCCTTCTTCCAGGGTGTCCAGATCCAGATCCCCGAGATCCATATTCTCAGCTTTGTCTTCTTCCATGGTGTCTGGCCGGCTACCACTATTTATAGCTTCGACTACCTCCTTCATATAGGTCTCCTGGGTTTTGGATGTATCTCCCCCCTCATGCATTTATTCTTCTGTCACTTCCTCTAAGACCTGGAAAGGGTTTGAAGATCCCCCCTGTTTTCTAGATCCTTCCTTGTGTGCCTTTTGCCCTCCATTACTCCAGTCCCTCCTCTGATTTTTGACTTGTGTGAACCCTTCATTTGCTGGTGTCTCCTCCTGAGTTGGTGCAGTCATCTCCTGGCCCCCCTTGGGGCAGTTCCTCCCAAAATGGCCATATTCATGCCAAATCCTGCGCAGGAAGGGAAACTGCTCATAGTTGATTTGCTGGATCCATTCCTAATCATCCCATTTCAGGATAATTGCTTCAGGGAGGTCCTTCAAGAGATCCATATACACACAGATCTGGGCAAACGTTGTGTATATTTGGAGCCTGGTTTGCTCGGCAAATTTCACAAATTCCCAAATTGAATTCCCAATGTCACGAAGGATTTCCAAATCCCAGTATTCCTTAGGAAGACCCACCAGGCAAATCAACATTGGGGCTACTATCATATCCTCTAATTCAGGGTTTAAACGCTCCTTCCATGGTCAGAGGTAGAGCCCAGCTGAAAAGAAAAAATACGTCCCTCCCTCCAATATCCTGTCACAATCTTCCTGATTGAAGAAGATGATGGTGAAAAAAACCCTTTGCTCCGAACTATAGATCATAATGACCCTTTGGGCTCCATGTGCTCTGGATCTAATGAACCAGATCTTTCTCTTGGGGCCATATCCCCACAAATTTCCCAATTAAGGCATTCTCCTTCCACATCTCTATTTTCTCTTGGATCGATTCTGAACGGATTTGGATTGCCGAGATCGATTGATCCCTCAGAAGGTATCCTCCCACACTAGATATATGCCCTTCACTTGGCCCCTCCTTGCCCCCAATATTCCCCAACTTCCCTTGGCTTCATGTAGAGGCCACCGCCATGCCTGAACGAGGGGGGCAGGGGGTTGCAGCCCCCACAACACCTGGGCCAAGCACGGAACACTCCAGCCCTTCTCCTCACTCCGCTTCGTCAGCGAATCTCCTCTCATTGAATAGCTTTTAATCATTTTTGTTAAAAAAAAATGTATAAATATAATTAATTAAAATATTAATTAATTAATAATAATAATTTATATTAGTATAATATTAAATTAATAATAATAATGATTTAATATAGGATTGAAATTTTTTAAAATTATATAGATTTATTTTGTTATAACACAATCTATAATAATACTATTTTGATTGGTTAATGTAGTCTCAGTCCTAGTGACATGTGTCACTTAAACGATGGAAGTAGAGATACTCTTTGATTAAAAAGTAGTTTTAAAATATTTTGTATTCTCTTGGTATGAGTAATTGGTATAGTGTTCATGTGATTAGTTGGGTCAACTTATACAACACGAAACTAAGAGGTAATTAAGTATCAAGATATATGTCAACAGTAAAGTAAAATTTTTAGTTTTACTTATTTTAAAATATCATATCAATCTATTATTGTTGAATGACATGGAATTAAATATTGAGACAAATGTCAATAGAGTAGAATTTTTAATTTCTATTGACATGGAACTCACCATTTTGCTAGGACTGAGAGTGAGAGTTCAAGTGCGGTCTGAGAGACAAAATTCTGCTCCATTATCCCACACCCAATTTTCCATTGAACACCTGGTTGTGCGTTCCTTGGTGGGAAAACAATGGATGTTGACGGGAACTCCCCATTTTGCTCGGTTTGAGAATGAGCATTCAACTAAGGTTTGAGAGAGAGTGTTCCCTCCTTTAACGCATGCCTAATTGTCCATTGAACACATCATTGTGTGTTCCTTGGTGGGAAAATAATGCATGTTTCTGGGAACTCCACTGTCACGTCCCCGTCCCTCAACCGGCGAAGAGGACGCGACGAGCACATCAAATACAACCGGGCAAAACACCCCATGAACATAAACAGAATTCAAATGCTGAAATTGAAACTTACAAGCATACACAGATGCATTTATCTTTGATCATTCAGCGGAAGCACACATACATTCCAGCAATCATACGTTCATCATAATTCCATATACAATTGTTATAATTGCAGAGATAGACTGGCAGCACTTATCTGTTAATGAAAAATTCACCCGCAACCAGCTACGTCGCTGCAACGTTCCACCCAACCATAGGCCAACTTGCTCATCAATCTCTCAGCAACACTGCCACCCCCGAGGTGGGCATGATTTCTCCGGAATAAAGGTCAATTGCAGGCTTAGACATAGCCAAGGGGACACATAACAGCCAAACCAACACTGCTGGGTTTCATAGGCTTTCAACAGACAAGCCAAACCAGCACAGTCCAAGGTTCAACCCCTGCATACCAGCAGCCAAACAACTTCATTCACTGCCCTGTGAAGAAGCAAAACGACCGGTGACAGTCCCAAGCGAAAGGTAAGACACAGCTCCAGCCTATAAGGAAACTCAGAGTAGGTTTTGGCCCTAACGTGGCCAAAACAACTCAACAACAGCACCCAAACTAGGGTATATCAGCAGCCACAACACACCATGAAGGATAACAACAGTCCACAGTCCCAAAACAGGGAAATTCAGCCAATAGCACACACAATTCCTCAATAGAATGGTTGGGAAACAACACACAGCCCCAACAAAGGAGAAGAACAACTCCCAGCGTGGACAGACAAGGGAAATTCAACCCACGAATTGGCAATCCACAGTGGTCCAAAACGAAATTGAAACCCACGGCCGACAAAACTCATGGGGAAGACAACAGCCCCAACACAAACAGCAAGCACGACTCTCTACAAGGGAAAAACGACCCAAACATCTTGTGCGTGAGGAAAAACTCGCACCCAACAGAAAAATGCACGGGAAAGACATACCCAATTTTCTGCGTGAGGATTCCAGCAGTAGAGGTCCTGCGTGAGGAGAAAACAACTCCGATTTTGCCCGTGGATGAACAAAACAACAGCAAGGACGCGAATTACAATGCATGGGTGCTTCAGCAACTCGTGGAGCCCCAGAAAATGTCTGCGTGAGACTAAAATCGCCCAGAGCCTGTGCGTGAGAAGCCAACAGACCAAAAATCGTGGTGAGAGTGTAAACTAACCAGGGAAGAGTGTGTGAGGGAGAAGAATGGGCAGACATGGGTGGAGTGGGAAATTGGGTAAGGCTGACAGCCTCCCACAACCGCCACCACTTCAGCAATAAATGCCCTCAGCCATAACTCCTCAACCACCAGCTAAGCATTAAAGAGGTTGACAAGGTTGGGTGAGACAAAAAGGTGGAAAATCAACAAGGTGACAAAACATGGGTTTTTCCCATAACCAAGGTTTGACATCCCCCACCCCTTATCCTTTGGAACCATGCCCTTTTCATTCAACGTTGCACTGTCGTAGCTGGTTGTGGTTTTAGTTTTATTTGATGCGCGTGTTTACATGATGTCAAATTATTAAGGTGCCAGATAGCACGACAAACCATCGGCAATTATCCCCATTGCCGAACATACACAACCAAATCGATGGTGGGGATTTTGCCTTGAGCTCCTCACCATGATTATTTACATTATATACATCATGCAAATGGGGTCGAAACCGGGGACATGACATCCACATTTTGCTCAGTTTGAGAGAGAGAATTCCCCTCCATGAACGCAAGCCCAATTGTACATTGAAAACTTTGTTGTGAACGTTACCCTCCATTAGCACAGCCGAATTCTCCCTTGAACACTTCATTGTGTGTTCTCCTCTATTAGCGCCTTCCTAATTCATACATTCAACACCCCACCGACTGTTTTTGTAGCAGTTGTACAAGGACAAGAATTGCTCTCAAGGGAAAACAAGGATGAGGAAATTCGCCCATAAATTTTCCAAGGTCGCTTGACTTTGGATATCTTCCATCAAGGTCAACCATTTGCATTGTTTTCAGAATTTTGGCTTTAGAATGTATAGTTTGTTATACATTTAATAAGTGAAATCCATTATGGTATGTAACAGTCTATATGTTTTGGGTGGTGGCACTAGTTGATATGGAAAAACAATTTGTGTGTAGCAACTCCATCGTACAGGTTCTATAGATAAATGTAAGCATAATTTTACATATTGTTTGGAAAATTTAGATTCTCACAAATTATAGAACAACATATTATGTCATTCAAAGAACCTTGGAAGAGTTAGTTAGTCATATGCATAGTTTGACAAAGAAAAGATAATTTTTGTGACTTAGTTCAGTTTTCTGGTCTTTCATCTCTTGGCGCTTTGTGGTGATGATGCTTGAGATAGGATAATTGTTGTGCATTTCGGATATTGTCTTCATTCATTTAACATGTTCAATGCTTAAATATCTTAAAGAAAAGGTTTCTAAGGAGATAGGAAGACCTAATTAATTACAATAAAACCTCTATGTTCTTTATCATTGCTAAGACCTTGGAATCGAAACACCAACAAACTTCCTAAGTTGTACTAAACTACACCTTTAGTTGAAAATAATCTCAAAAATTGAACATGTTATTCCTTTGATTTTAATTGAATGAAGAACTAAACATATGATGCATTTTATAAAAGGAAATTTAACTAAACTTTAATGAAAATATTTAACATTGTTTTATGTTGTCTAGAGGAATGCAAAACCTTGTCATTACATATGTGAAATGTAGATATTATTGTTGATATGGTGTAGAAATGTAGACAATTGATTATCATACCATTAGTTATCATTGTACATTTAGACCAACAAACCTATTTTTGTTGATTAGTATAAAGGTGAGTTACACAATTAGTTATAATTAGTTGTCATTTAGAGGTAATTATTGGTCAATTAGGGTCATTTAGCAGTAATTAGGGGCTAAATGGGGGTAAGTACTTGATAATCATTCATTGGGGGTAAGTAATGGATAATCATTAATTGGGGGTTAGTAATGGATAATTAGTAGCAAGTAGGCTTTAATAATTGATCAATTATGGTGTAATTAGGAGTGATTAAGGGGTAATTGGAGGTAAATTATGGGATAATTAAGGGTAATTAGAATTTTATGGTAATTAGTGGAAATAAATGGTTATTAGTGTTTAATAAGGGGCTGAGTTGGTAGAATTAGGGTTTAATTAAAGGTAATTAATGGTAAAAGTGGGATGATTATGGATTTGTTATGGGGTAATTACGGTTTATTTGTAGGTCTTTGTGGGTAATTAGAATTTAATGGGTGGAATTATGGGTCAAATAGAAGCTAGTTAGGGGTAATTGGGTTCCTTTTGTAACTAATTGGGGCCCAACACTTACATGAGATTCAAAAGGGATTTCAGGCTAAAATATTATGCAAAAGATACTTTTATTGTCAAAAGGTAACATTTTTTACTATATGTATGATTGTTCTACTTTTTAGAATAGATTCATGGAAAATCATGAAAAGTACACAACACCAAATTGTAGATCTTTACCCTCTCTTTCAATTCATCGAGATAGAGCTTAAAATAAAGAATAAAGTGAAACATTATGGGAAAATCACCAAAAGAAAATGGTAAAAGGATTTGTTTTGGTGGTGGAATAACCAACTTGTCATGATCCTAGTGAGATAATCCTTTAATTGGTTACCATGTATGATATATAGACTAAATATTCTTTACGTTGACCTTATTCGGTGGTTTATGTAATTATTTATGATTCATGAACTGCAGAGGCAATTGGTACAACCTTAGACATTGGACATTGGTCTGCTCCACGAGAACAATAAATAAAGTACAACAAAAGTGGGATATTTTCCTCGTTAGAATTGGAATCATAAGCAAATGAGGCCAATGATGGAAATTACACAAAGGAACTTAATTTAGGAGGAAACATGAGATGGTGGGTCTTGGTAGACAATTATTTCATATGGGAGTGTGAAAATAGTAAAGTGTAGACATAAATAATCTCATAATAATGAAAAATAACAAAGGCCATGAAATTGAGCCATAAGGAGGCAATAACTACCAAAAAAGTGGCATGGTGGTATATGAACGATATGTATCATTATGTAAAAACCATATGGTAATAACACTGATTGAATCAAATGACACATATCTACAATATGATACTCTAATATTTGTCACTGAAAATTTGTAATTAGGGAGTTCTCGCATGAGCCAAATTGTTCCTGTAACTTGACCAAGTAGAGAGAGTATAATAGGAAGATTTATATATTGAACTAATTGATCATTTGAATCACTATTTGCACTCAACATGTCCTCTATACCCAACTATGAACATATCTCAATTAAATAATTAAACCAATGTTTTATTTCACACAATGTTGTAAGGTTAAGAAACAACCAAGTCTTTTGAAATTTGTAAAAAAACTCATTTCTACTTTCTTTTTGTGAGACCTTATAGGTATGATTCCATTTCCAAACACCGTGAAACATGGGTTTAGCTTTTAATTTTTAGCATTAAATTTTATATAACAGCACTTTGCACCTTCCCTTGCCAACGGGAAAGTTGTTGCGACTCCTCCAATAGACCCATTCCTATCGACGACAAGAATTCTTTGATCCAGTGACCCCTTCCCGACCACAACTCTTTTGGATACGACGACCTCGTCATTGACGACTCCATGGGAAGCCCCCTCTCTTCAGTGAGTACTCCAACTAGCTTTGATGTCACCTTGATGGCCACGAACTGTTCTCCACCATTAATTCACCGACCTACATATAACAACTACATCATTAAAATATTAGTGTGATTCTTCCCTCCATTTTTCCCCGTGACGATTCAAAAATGCCCCCTGATACTTGATTCTCACTCTTTGTGGCATGGTAGATGTTACTCGATTGTAGATTAAATGAATATGGTCATTATAGTTATTTCCATACCCGATGTAGTTTCAATACCTGATCCATTGGTAACAATTATCTAGTAATATCATTCGCTTATCCCATGTGAAGTATTCGCCATTAATCCATATCTATCAGTTTCATGTGAAATCATTATTTTGAGTCTTCCATGCACTCACTTTTTGTAGATTTATCATATTTGTTAGTTACTTATCTTAGACTAGCTTTGCCAAAAATTTCTGAAGGTCTTATTGATGACAAGCTTCAATACCATTTTCACTAAGATTATTTTCAACTGAAGGTGTATTTTAGTACATCTCAAAAAGGAATTTTGGTATAACAAAAGATTTCATGGAAGACTCTGCATGTGCACTCTTGTGTATGTATATATCACATTGTGATCATCATAGAGAACCCATACGTCCAAGGGTTCTTCTACATTCATTCATTTAGACCCACAATGTAATTTCGACATCCTATAGACCTCCAAATGAACTAGCCATGATGTTGTAGTCAAGGAATTTTGCACATTTTTAATGCATATTGATTCCCAGTAACACAAGGTCAAGATTGTCTAAATTGTGCTCAACCAGAAAAGAATCATGTGTATGCTAGTGCATTGTCATTTTGTCATGGTTACTTGAGCTTGATTATATTTAGAGTGGACAATTTTATCAAACTCTGCACTTTTTATTCTACTTATAGATGATAGTTTTATCAAACACTGCTAGTTTACACTTCAACAATTACTTTAAACACATCAATCAAGTTAATCATATTTGTGTACAAGGCATAGTTAGGAAGATTTCTAGCCCATGCACTAGTAGATTTGGGTACAAATACTAACAATGTATTGGAGTTTATTTTGTTGCAACCGAGATGAAATACAAAAAATCAATCATCAATAATCATTCATCACATTTCCAACATATCATTACAATAATATTTCATCACTTTGTATATATGTAGTTGTTTATTTTTATGTTTCAAACCCTAATTTTAACACAATAATCCTTAGTGAGTGTTAAAGTTGAAAGATATGAAACTGATATCTTTTATTGGCCAAACTTTTACTACCGGTGTACTTTTACTTCAATATTATTTTTGTACTTTAAATTTGCAATAAAGTATAATTTTTTCATTTTTTTATAGAAACAACCTAATTTGAACACGTTGATGCACCATATTATCCTTAACTAAGTCATTGCAACACTACATCACCATATAAGTATTGCAAATGTTCATCTCCTAAGTCATTAGTTCCCATATGCTTTCTTAGGTGCTTTCTATATGTTAGTGTGCTAGGTGTGTGAATCAATGTACAATGCCCTGTTGACACCACATTATGAAATACTTACTTAAGAAGGGGTTATTCCTTATTTACTTCTTTATATTATAACCTACATTTATTCCATTATTGGAACAAAGCACATGCTAATTACCTATGCATTATGTTTCTCACTTCAATCATATTTACAAAAAGGTGTAGAGATCATACAATATTTATCAACTAAACATTCCAAGAAATCCACATCATAACTCTCATACTAATAATTTCTCGCAAAATTGTTTCTCTAGGGAATGCAACTCCCTCATACTACACAAGTCTTTGCAATTATGTTCCTTCATTATTTGGCGATGATAAAACATCCAGCTATTGTATGGAACACTTGTGGACAACATACATTGAGAGAAAGATATAGAGATAATTTTTTTTTCTTGTGATTAGAATGGTTGTATTCCCACCTTGTCTTGTTTCTATAACAATTTTCTTCCCACCATGTTGCGACACCTTTTGTTTACTTATCATTGCTTTCCTCCGGGAGGATTTTTCCTTGTCCTCGTCTAACTGCTGGAAAAATAGTCAGGGGGTGTTTAATGTATGAATTTGGTGTGCATTAATGGAGGGGAATGCATAACGAGATTTTTATTGGATAATTGGGAATGCGTTAATGGAGTAAAACGCTCAGTCTTAGACCATAGTTTAATGCTCTCTCTCGGACCGAGCAAGATGGTGAGTAGCCGGTGACATCCATTATTTTTGTTTTCCCCGAGACTTGGATGTAGAGGGTGGTTGAATCCAATGCGTCACGTGTTCACGATGTCTTCTCCAAAGTTTATTGTTGCCAGAAAGTAAAGTTTCCAGGAGGGTGGCGTTGGAAGGGTCATCTCGCCATCGTCGAGATATAGGGGTCCTTGAAGGTTATAAATACAAGTTAAGACTTCCTTATAAATGAGTCTTGAAGAAGAAGATTCGAGATCTTATCGAATATGTCTAATATAGGGTTTGATGCATGCTAAGTTTAGGTGATGTCTAAGGTTTCCAGACTTCTCTTGCTTGAGTGTTCTCTTGATTTGGACTGCCACCAGCTGTTTTCTTCTCCTTCTTCGACATGTGTGAGTTGTACTATGTTTTGTAGTTGTTTTGCTATATTTCTCAAGGTGTCGCACCTTGTTTGCGGGTGATACTATTTGTTTTAGGTAGCCATACCCTATTTAAATGTGTCATTATAGTGTTAGGTGGTTGCAAATGCTACTTCTAGCTGTTCAGAGGGTGTTGAGGTCTGTTTGAGTGAGTTGTTGCCTATGTGTATGCTATTTGGGTGGCCCAGTTCCTAGGTGTGGGATGTTTGGGTGAGACGTTCCCTTTGTGTGTGTTTTTTTATTGGGTCATTGTGTGTGTAGATTTTTATGTGAATTCCACTAGACTATTTTCAGTATGTTTGGGATGGTGCTATCTTGATAAGGTTTCCTTAAAGGCTTCTATCCACTATTGTGAAGTACTTGAGGATTCCATTCTCACTTGGGAACTTGTTGGTTGCCGTGTTTAATATCTCGAGGTTGATCTTGTGTGTCTTAAGTTGTTTCACTTCCTACTGTAACTCTCCAATCCTATCCCGCATCACTTTATCTCTCTCTCTTAGGTATTTGATTACCCTGAGGTAAGGGTTAGTTACTTGTTCTATTTTTTGACTTGTCTATGAGAGACAAGATCCGGTTTGAAAGTAAAATATGATTATAAGGATGGTACAACTAATCACGTAAGTAATCATACTTGATTCCTTTTTTTTTGGTTGGTTAGTTTACTTTGATACTATTGTTTCTCTGCAGGTTGTGTTGTTGTTTCGGGTGTACTTTTACTATGTATATCTACAATTGTTATTTTTTATGTTTCAAAGTGTTACTTTAGCACAATTACCCTTAGTGAGTGTTAAACTTGAAGGTGCTGAAAGTTATACTCTTTTATTGGCCTGGATTTTACTATTGTTGTACTTTTAATTTAATATTATTTTTGTAGTTTAAATTTGCATTAAAGTATAAGTTTTTCATTTTTTTTTTAAACCCATCACTTTAACATGTTGATGTAGTTGAAGAACCATAACTAAGTGTTGCAACAATACATGACCATATAAGTATTGCAAATGTTCATCACCTAACATGTTAGTTCCTATATGCTTTCCTATGTGGTTACTGTGTTCTAGTGTGCTAGGTCTGTGAATCAATGTACAATGCCCCTTTGAAACCACATTATTAAATGCTTACTTAAGAAGGGGCTATTCATATTTTTCTTCTTTTTATTATTAACGTTTACTATAAATTACATTCTCTATATCTTACATTTATTACATTATTGGAACAAAGCACATGTTAATTACCTATACATTATGTTTCTTGCTTCAATCATATTTACAAAGAAGTGTAAGAGACTATACAATATCTATCAACTAAAAAATACAAGAATTTTACATCATAACTCCCATACCAATCATTTCTCACAAAATTATTCCTTCGAGTAATGCAACTCCCACATATAACACAAGCCTCTACAATGATCCTTCCTTATATGGTGATGATAAAACTAACAACTATTGTATGGAACACTTGTGGACCACATACATTGAGAGAGAGAGATAAAAGTTTGTTTGCTTTTCTTTGAGGTTAGAAAGCTTGTCTTTCGACCGTGTCTTGTGGTTAGAAGGGTTTCCTTCCCACCTTGTTGTGGAAACTTGTGTTGAATTGTGGTTATCCTTGTGTTGGCCCTTTCCTTGTTGGTTCTTTGTGTTATATTATAGATATATAGAATCAAACTTTCACCTCTAATTTTAAAACAATTGGGCGCCCAAAATCATCATAGAAGGAAACAAGTTCACGAAGGATTAGAAGGTAGAACCTTCCAGAAATCCTTAAAGGTTATAGAAAAAAAGTCTAATCCTACATTGTAAATGAGCCTTGAAGATCAATATTTGAGATCTAATTGCCTACGTTTGATTAAGAGTTTGATGCATTCTTATTTGGGTGACATCTAGGGTTTCCACAGTTTTCTTTCTTGAGAACTCTGTCGATTTGGACTTCCAACAACTGTTTGATTCTCCCTCATCCACACATGTGAGTTGTACTTTGTTTTGATGTCATTGTACTGTGTTTTTCAAGATTCCATACCTTGTTTGAGGGTGCCCCTATTTGTTTGAGGAATCCATACCCTGTTTTAAGGTGTTGCTACTATGTTAGGAGGGTGCAACTGCTACTACAAGTTGTTCAGAGGGTTCTAAGGTCTATTTGAGTGAGCCTCTACAATGTTGGAACTTTTCTTGAATGGAACTCTGCCCCAATGGAACTATGCCTGAAGGAACTATGCCTTGGTAGAAACTATGCCTAAGTGAGTCACTACTTGTTTGTGGGTTGTTTGAGCGGGATGCTGCCTGTGTGGAATGTTATGTGAATTCCACTAAATTGTTTCTTTTCTATTTGTGTTGTTGTTATCTTGCTAAGGTTTCCTTGAAGGCTTCCATCCACTGTTGTGAAGTGCTTCAGAGGATTCCATTCTTAGTGGGCCACTTGTTTAACACCTCAAGGTTGATCTTGAATGTTTTAAGTTATTCTACTTCCTACTATAACTTCCTAACCCTATCTGACATAACTTTATATCTCTCTCTTAGGTATGCGATTACCCTCAGGTAAGGGTTAGTTACTTGTTCCATTATTTACTTGTCTCTAAGAGACAAGATTTTATCTAAAAGTAAAACCTGACTATAAGGAAGGTTCGACTCATCAAGTAAGTTATCGGCCTTATTTCTTTTTATTTTTTATTTTGTTAGTTAGTTTACTTTATTACAATTGTTTCTCTATAGGTTGTGATGTTGTTTTAGGTGTACTTATACTGTGTATATCTCTGGTTGTTAATTTAATGCTTCAAACTATTACTTTAACACACTTATCCTTAGTGAGTGTTAAACTTTAAAGAGATGAAAATTATATCTTTTATTGGCCTAAATTTTACTACTGTTGCACTTTTACTTCAATGTTGTTTTTGTAGTTTAAATTTTCATTAAAGTATAAGTTTTTCAAATTTTTATGAAAAAAACTGCAATTTTAACATGTTCATGCATTGGAATATCCATAACTATGTGTTGCAACAATGCATCACCATATAAGTATTGAAAATGGTCATCACCTAAATTGTTAGTTCATTAATGCTTTCATATGTGATTGTTATGTGCTAGTGTGATAGGTGTGTGAATTAATGTACAATGCCCCTTTGACACCACATTATGAAATTCTTACTTAAGAAGGGGCTATTCATCTTTTTCTTCTTATTCTTATAATGTTTACTATAACTTACATTATCTATATCCTACATTTATTACATTATTGGAATGAAGCACATGTTAATTACCTATACACTATGTTTCTTGCTTCAATCATATTTACAAACAAGTGTAAGAGTTTATACAATATTTATCAACTAAAAATTTCAAGAAGTTCACATCATAAATCATGTACCAAATATTTCTCAAAAAACTATTCCCACATATAACATAAGCCTATACAATGATCCTTCCTTATATGGTGATGATAAAAACTTCAAGCTATTGCATGGAACAATTGTGGATCATGTACATTGAGAGAGAGAGAGAGGGGGGAAATGTTGCTTTCTTTTCCTTGTGGTTAGAAGGGTTGTATCCCTACCTTGTTGTGACACATTTTGTTGACTTGTGCTTAGCTTTGTGTTGGTTAGTCTTGCATTGACGTTTTTCTTGGTGTTTCTTTGGGCTAGTACCCCTTTTGAGTGTGGTACCTTAATCCTTTGTTATGGTGACTTAACATCAATTTATAATTTATATTTGGTAACCCTCCCTAATGGTATCGTGTATTAGCCTTTTTAGGGTAACCATAAATTCAATGAAGGATTATAAGGTAGAACCTTCTAGACTTCCGGAGAAGTCTTGCTGTTGCCTGAAATGGGTCTTTCGGAGGAGTCGCTCTACGAAATTTCCTGGTGGCTAGGGAAGGTGCAAAGTGTTGTGTTTTTAGGATACGTATTTTAAGGTAACCATACAGACAATGAAATATTAGAAGGTAGAACCTTTAAGAAGTCCTTGAATATCACCCAACATTGTGTTTCCCTCTTATCAAATACAATATCACCCGACATCATGTTTCCCTCTTGTCAAATACAATGTGTTCAACTAATATATTCTTACAATAAAAACACGTCGGAAGATGACCAAATTAAAGCTACCTCAAAGCATCATTTTCGTCCAATGCATCGTTGACGATGGATGCATTTACTTTACAATCGGGGTGGAGCTTGTAACACCTATTCATTAGCATTTCCAACCATGATAAAATATATGCTGATGAATTCTGTTATGAAACAACCCAATAATTTGGCACCCCATTTTGCTGGCCATTAAAAGCCACAACTGTGTACAACTCATACTACAATGTTTAAATAAAAGAAAATGTCAACTTTAGGATATCAATTATAGTAAATAACAACTCATACAATGATTTCGAATGAATCATTCAAGTTAACTTCACCCTGTATTTATTGGTGTTGAATGTTGAATCAATTTTTATCAAACTATTATGGGATAGTATTAACATTGTCTCCAACATCCATTTTGTTTGGATGTCAATTATAAATGGGACATTTCAACCATTGGGCTTCTAGAAAAAGAAAAATTCATCTGATTGTTTATGGTGCCAAAGGTTAACACTCATTTCATCTTTCTTATGCAATTGATAGTTTCTCTTTCCCAAGTGGTAATAGATGTTTACAACATCTTTCCTCATTAAGAAGAAATATCTACCACAATGTTCGACATATGTGTCCAGATGTCGCTCAATGTGCATTTTACATACAACATCATTAGAAACTCCCATATAAAAAAAATTTCCACATAGTTGACAATTTCCCTTGAAATATTTGCACTATACAAGGATCTAGCCTTTCCAGATGCATATTGTTTACCATGACAAGAATATACATCCCTGTCTTCATGCTCGTATGAGGTGTATGTCAATATTGCTATATGTGGATTTTGATTCAAAACCTTTACAATAAAATGAGATGGGCATCCCCTCTTTTTTGCAAATGATCCCATGCATGTATATGCATTAACTCCTCTTTTGTCCTCTGGTTCATATGTACATGAATAACTGCAAAAGAAAGTGAAACACTTAAATACATACAAAAATCCATATATGTACATTGAAGACTAACATCTAAAAAATGAATTTGTGAAATACGCACAACTGATATCGCATGGGAGCACTACCCTTTTCTCTTGGGTCTTTGCTTACTATGCATCTAAAATTGCACGGTGCCTCAACATTGGTTTCCTACCCTATAATAAAGTCAGGGACTCTATGTGAAGGGATCAATGCAACACAATCAAACAAATAGTTGTATTCTCAAAATATTTCACTCCAAGATAAGTCTTTGTCGGAAAAAGTCATATATATTGGGTCTTGGACCTCAAGGTCCGTTATTTTCTTCCATTTGTTTTCCCTCCCCATTTTCTACGCTTACCTCCAAACGATGTTTGACTATACCTCCCAAGTTCTTGTGCCAATTCATATTAAACTTTGGGCGATGATAGTTTAAGGAGCCTTCATTCCAAGATCTTTATTTTTCACTCAATTTACAAGTCACATAGAAAATTTGCCAATCCAACCATGAACGTTACTCGTTGACAATTCAAAAATAAGAAATGAACATAGTTTGAGTGATTTGAATGGTATTCATTGAATTGATACAAAAATAAATCATTAGATATGTCACGTATAATATCAAAGGCTTCACATAATAATCACTTCATCATTTTATTGTGGGATATAAGAGCAAGTGGTAAAGTTGAAATGTTGTAAATGGAAGGTCTCTTGTTCAAATGTCATGTCCCCAATTAAATAATTTCCAAATAAGAATATTTTCAAATTATGTTTCACCAAACTACTAGTTCCCTAGGTTGAGATGGAGACATAAATTTACGGTAATAAGGGGCTATGGAACCCAAAAGGAATTTAGTTTACCATATTCACATTTAATTGGGTCACATAAATGATAAATGCTACAAAAATAAGGATGGATGAGTTCTTGAAGACACTTAAAACCTTGTGGAGCCTTTGGGTAACTAGATTCCCTGCACACTTGGCATGATATTCATCTAAATTCAAACACATGGGTAATGTAACATTATTGGATGGTAATGTGGTGTCAAATATCATATAATGAGCCAAGGAAGTCGAATTGGTAAAGGAGGGTGTTACGGAGAAAAATTCCTATGGCTTGGGGTACCACAGCAGACAGAGTAACCGCAGAAATCAATCCTATCCCATATGCAAGAGAAACAAAACATCTAACACTAAAGCATATTGAAACATACCTTATTCTGAATGGTTGATGTAGATCCCCAATGAGCTTTTCCACTCTGGCTTGTATTAGCAATTTGCTCTCTCAACATTCAGCAAACAAGATAAGCATGTTATATAATGCTGTTAGACCTACTCTAACATATATAATCAATAACATATAAGAATTTAAAAGCATTCATGGATTCAATACTCATTTAAATACACATTACTGGACAGGAAAAGATATTTCTATTAATATAAATCAGAGATTACAATAGTGACAACCTCTGTTGGCACGTATGCAAACTGAAGAAACTGAGTCCTCCACCTAGGCCTCCACCACTTCAATCCTCCATCTCTTGATAGCAATCTCAAAAGCAAAGGTAAGCTTGGGAAGAACACAAAGTGCTCCAAGGGACAAAGGGATGCAGACTCAAGTGTAAGCTCCGGCAACAATGGAGTATAGTTTTCTTTCTCTTCAATTCCTCCTTCTTCAATGTATCCAAAGAGTTCCTTATATATTGCTTCAATGGGGTAATGGAAGGTCAAATCCGAGTGATGTCAAGGCATATGGAAGGCAAAGAGACAAGTGACTTGGATCCACATCAAGAAAAACTCCAAAACTATTTGGCCTTTTGCACACATCCCGATGTACATAGGTTTAAGGATCATATCTGCGTATATACGCGAGAATAGGTTTAAAAGTCACGTATGGAAAATAATGCATGTTTTTAGGGATGATCTTGGAAACATAAAAGTTACAAAAATGGTCCATGGGGTCCAAAGAGTCTGTAGAGGGACAGGGAAGGCCATAAATGTGTGATCCACCATGTGTGGTAAAATCAGTTGTAAGAGATGCCCCCTAATGTGTGAGGTCAGAGGGGTGATACGATGGCCGAAATACATTACAATTCCATCCCAGAAGTGGAGTGATGAAGAACCAGGTGGAAGAACCATCCATCCAATAGTATAATACAATAATCAAACTCTGCACATGACTGCCAATACATACAGCAGTCCCAAATACACAAGAGTACAATGGCCATGAATAGGCATGATACAAATTATGACATGTGTGGTCATAGCCACGTACAATAGAGATAGATCAGAATCTCCATGATGAAGATATACAAAGGATCATGATCTCCATAATGGCTGAAGATAAACGATGGATCAAGATCTCCATAATGGCCGAAGATATCTGACATACACTGGAATCAAGTCACGAGAGCTGAAATCCCATGAACGTTGGCACGATCAAGGAGGTAGCATATATGAAATGCCACTAGTCTGGAAGGTCTTCTACAAAATCTTCTACGAGTACATGTCCTACTATGTGAATAGAGGTGTCGAGGTCGAACATAGTAGTCCATCGTCTGATTACCGGTCATTGATGTATACCATTAACATATGCGAGATCACCCACTGATAATGAAAATGGGAATAAGGGTACTAGAGTGCAAACTAACAAGTGTGAATAAATGTGTTGAGGTTGAACACTTGAGAGAATCCATCGATCAGGGAATATTGATGTATTCCCAAAACTGTCGATGGTGAGAGAACCTACCACTGATGACTGCAAGTCTCAAGGCACTCAAAATGACTCTAGATTCCTATCCTAGAATAAATGATTTGAAGTCCATGGGATGAAATCCGTTGGAAGGAGGGCATTAAGGCATCCCTCATCATCCAACACAATGTATGCAACAAAGCTATATAATGTGGAAGGACTCGATCATAATGTGCATAAACCAGTATCAGTACTAGGAATGGCCGACATGCAAAGTCATGAGAACTGAGGAATGGCCGACATGCAAAGTCATGAGAACTGAGGAATGGCCGACTCGGGTTTCAAATTCCTTCAAGCAAGAGCATAAAGTCAAATGGTGACTGAATGTAGGCAGCATAGACTCAATATAAAAAACTGGGACATCTTTGCAACACATGAGGCATCGACAGAGGCTCCATAGGGACTGGAATCTTAACCAGTCGGTGAAGATAAACTCAGAGAAACGAGTACAGCTCCTAAAGTCAAAATATTAACCCAATAAATGGATGTGATATACGATGCTCTATTCAAAGGCGACACGACTCGATTACTACCAAAGATAACATCTTTTCCTGTCTGGATTTTTGGTTTTTTTTTATTTTTTTGGACTTTTTCAAATATTTTGAAAAGCTTGAAAAAGAATAAAAGTGCTTTATAGTTACAGACTAGGAGGAGACGAGTGTCAAGGGACAAACAAACTAGTTTTAAGCAGTGAAACATGCCTATGCTTAATGCAAGGACACATGTGTAGGATAATGACACTCAGGGAAAAGTCCCCTTGTGGTAAAAAATGGGGAATCAAGTTGCAAAGGATATGTAAAATGGCTCTGCGTGGCTAGACATGAGACAAGCACAGGCTATATAGTTGATAATCAAAGTCAGGGAAGCCGGCATAAGGCTCAATAAGGCAAGCAAAACTCATGATAATGCGATTACATCTTGACATAAGGGAGTCCTGGGAAAAAAGGCCAACAAAAATATCAAGAGGAGTATGAGTCTCTTGCGCAAAGTCATGGCAATACTATACAAGGGACTCCCACACCCTAAGGGGAAAATGTCGGCATGGGCACTAATTGCAAAACAAGAGCTAACTAGGGCACCCATGTATGGTCAAGCTCTACCATTCATATCATGTCACTTCTAAAAGCAATAAGAAGGTTCTGTGACAAGATAGAATGGGTTCGTACCTAAGGTTATAATGAAACGGTCATAAGGTCATGCAAAGTGCAAACAAATCTGAAACCTAACCTATATGCCAGTTTAGACATAATACCTAAAATCGGCATGAACAGGTCAAAACCACGATCAAAACAGCGCTCAAAATGGACTCCTACATCATCAGATTAGTCCAAAATGGTCAGAAATGGTCCAAAACTATAGAAAGTGGGTAAAAAATTTCAAAATTTTCTATAAATAGTAAAAAATTCAAAAATTCCATATCATTTGAAATTTTTACCCATTTCAACTCAAAACTTCCAACATGAATTCTGGGAGCTTCATCCGACGAAATTTGACACTGTTTGTTCCAGGTAACTCCTCATGTCCTCCTCTTCCCATTTCATCCAAATTTTTTCAGTTTGGTCAATTTTATTTTCTAGGCCAATCTAAAATAGGCTTTTTAGCCCAAGCGGATATCGAGGTTTTTTTCGTGTATAGGGATGGCCATACGCGTAAAACCCTCCCAAAACTGTGTACATACGTGGTTGTTTTGCAAACAGTCGCGTATGCGGCTGTGCATAAGGAGTTTTTAGGTAAACAATGACCAAAAATCATTTTTTATGTGCAGGATGGTTCTAGAATGGAGGGAGAGGGAACATGGAGATGTAAAAGAGGCTATTCAAGGTGACTTAATGGCCCAACAAGCTCTACATGCATGTGGTTTGTATAAGTTTTGGTGTCTTGGCGGCTTGAGGGCCAAACCAAGACTGCTACAGATGCTAGTAGATTACTAAGATCCAGACTGAGAGTCTTTTCACATCGATGGGATGTTTCTCACTATAGAGATTAAGGACATATATTTTAATACTAGATTATCCCGATGGGGAGAGGTGGTGAACCTACGCTCTTGTGGGCCTGGAGGTGGCCTTACCATTGATGAGTACATTGCGGTATACTGATTTCCGAACACGAAAAAGGTTGGGAGTCAAATCCCGACAAACTCGATCTAGGTACTGGGACTGAAGGCCATACTATTGGCACTCGGCAGGATAGCAGATCTAGCTTCACTCCTCCAGGACTCACGGCCATTGATGTTCTATGTGGTGGAGTGTATGAGACCCACAGTATAAGACTGGAGCACTATGTTGTTGAGTAACATGAAGCAGCAGATCAGTGACTGCAAGATGGGCAAGGTGAGAAACTTCAGTTTTGGTAGCATACTGAGCACTTTATTCTTTGATTTTGTACCGGGACTAAGCCCTAGAGTGGACATTCCTCCACACGAAGTTTGAGATCCATCCCAAAGACGTTGGGTAAATGTTATGCGCAGACTGGGTGAAGGTAGGGTTGCTAACCCCTACCCAACGGACTTCTTTCAATGGTGGTGACGGCAGATCATTGCCATCGATGACTATCCCTATGCAGGGATATATTTTTGGGGAGATCCGGACATGCCCCTACCACCAGGAGCGGCATATGGTGACATAAGTAACGAATCCCAAACCCTGTTTTTAAGTTTTTTGAATTAGTAATTTTTTTGTGTTTTTTTTAATATATTGACTCAAAAGGCATGTTTTGGTGTGACGACACATAGTGAAAATATGTCATGTGTATGCAGATGTTGGACCACGGTGACCAGACGGTTTCCCTCATCATAGACAGAGGGGAAGAGGAGATGACATCATGGGTGTGGATGTGGAGCACATGCTCCAAAGCATCCATACAAACTTTGTATGCTTGACACATAGGGTACCCATGGCGCAAGTCGAGGACTTTCCTGAGGCCATGCAATGCCAAGTGGTTGGCATACCACAGGCATGGGTTCGATTATTTCGATGACTAGCTAGAGCTGTGGTGTGCTACCACTATCAGAACCCCCCTCCTCCTCCTTAGGCTTAGAGACCTGAGAGTGTTTCATTTTTGTACTATCGTGTATCATATTTTGATGGCTC
Organism: Pseudotsuga menziesii; assembly: GCA_001517045.1. Classification (NCBI taxonomy): domain Eukaryota; kingdom Viridiplantae; phylum Streptophyta; class Pinopsida; order Pinales; family Pinaceae; genus Pseudotsuga; species Pseudotsuga menziesii. The sequence continues at coordinate 56,681 of LPNX010939362.1, forward strand.
GGAAGACCCAATTTTGTATTATGACACTTATGTATTATGTCATCACATTTTGGATGTTTAATGAAACTTTTATGATGATCGATTTTATTTATTTACATCTGTGTAAAAATGTATGTTTGTGATATGCTTATGGTCTATGAAACAAATGCCAATCTAACACATAGTTAGCATATGAGTCAGCAACTTGATTAAAAATTCTGGAAACATGTATGTATGTTATGTTCTCAAATTGCCGTTCTAGCAATCTCACACATAAGAATCTTCGTAATAATGTTGGATCCCTAATACTATACAAGCCATTAAGCTGTGAAACCACTAACTGCAAATCAATATGTACCTCAAGAGAGAGAACACCATGTGAAATCGCATCCCGCAATAACTCGATAACGACACTATATTCAACAACATTGTTCAAAGAAGGCTGTAAACATACGCCTCTTGAAGACAATATTTGACCCGTAGGAGTATAAATCACCCCAGCACTAGAAGTTGAGTTTTGAGTGTGGCGGCTAGCACCATCAGTGAATCCTATGTAAGCGGAAGACTCCATCGACATCTTCCATAAGAAACAAAAGCTAATGAACAAACCCAATCACCATAAGAAAACATAACTATGTAAAAAACTGTACAATAATACACAATAATCAGCCCTGGTTGAAGATCATGCATAGTATTTTTTAAGATAGAGCCCATTTCTAGGCTCCACCAAGGCTGTCCTTTCATAATCCACTAGCTCATAGGCGCCCTTCTCTAACACATACTTGATTATGTAAGGACCATGCCACATGGGATTAAACTTCCCTGCCCCTGAGGGTTCTTTAGCTTGATCCCATAAAAGGACCAAATCACCTTCACTAAACCTCCTTGGATGGAAAGAATTATCATATTGGACCTTAACGCGATGCTTATTTACTTCTAGAGCCACTAAGGCATCTCGACGCTACTCATCAAGCTGCTCTAAGTGGACCAAACGTTCCTCCAATGCAGAAGTGTCTAGTAAAATCTCTATAGCTAGCTTCAACGAAGGGATTTCATATTCAACCGGTAAGACAAACTCCACCCCATGTACGAGCTGATATGGAGAGAAACCAGTGGCAGTCTTAACCACTGTCCTATAGGCCCAAAAAGTAGGATATAACATGATATTCCAATTCACCTTGCTTTGCACGATGGTTCGTTGGAGAATGGACTTAAGTGATTTATTCACTCCTTCAACCTGTCCGTTCACCTGAGGGTAATAAGAAGAGGAGTACTCCTACTTATACCCTAACTTCGAAGCCAACTCTTCCATCATTATATTCTGAAAGTGCCTACCATGGTCAGTGACAAGCTCTTTCAGAATGTCGAACCAATTAATAATTTGGTTGAAAACGAAATGCACGGCTGTCTCACCGTCAGATTTAATCATGGGAATAGCCTCTGCCCATTTCATGAAATAATCGACAGCCACTATAATGTGATGATTCCCCCTAGCTAAAGCTTGGTTGCAATCCATGAAGTCAAGCCCCCACTTGGTGAAGGGACCGACAGTGATAATTGGATGTAACGGGGCAAGATGCGAGTGCATATTGCATGCAAACACCTGGAAAGGGTGACACTTCTTGACCACATTGACACAATCTTTGAAGATCGATGGCCAAAAATATCCTGCTCTCAATATTTTTTGGGCTGTAGAAAGCCCAGATAAATGACCACCACATGCCTCTCCATGGAAATAATTCATCACACCCTCATCCTCATCATGGGTTAAACAACAACGTAAAATGGAATCTACCCCATGGCAGTACAAAGTGTTATCCACTATAAGGTAGTTCTTAGATACATGACGTAATTGTCGTCGTTCATCGCGTGAAAGGTGAGTAAGGACCTTCAACGTTTGCAAATATAAAATGATATCCCCATACCATGGGTCCAAAGTTGAGATAAGGAAAATATGTTCATCGACAAAAGTATCCTCATAAACCCCCTCCTCCTCCACACTTGGAAAATCATAAATGAGCTCCACAAAAATTAACGATTTATTCGATTTCGCCGAAATGAATTCAAGATCGAATTCTTGCAAAATAACAATCCACTTATTATATTTTTCCCCTATCATCCTTCTAATGAGGATGAACTGAATTGGATTGACATGAGCCACTACCAAGTTCTGGCGAAGGAGAATGTAATGTCTCAATCTTTGAACTGCATGAACGGTGGCCAAGGCAAGTTTCTCCACATGAGAAATACCATGGGTCCAAATTTGAGATAAGGAAAATATTTTCATCGACAAAAGTATCCTCATAAACCCCCTCCTCCTCCACACTTGGAAAATCAGAAATGAGCTCCACAAAAATTAACGATTTCTTCGATATCGCCGAAACGAATATAAGATCGAATTCTTGCAAAATAACAATCCACTTATTATATTTTTCCCCTATCATCCTTCTAATGAGGATGAACTGAATTGGATTGACATGAGCCACTACCAAGTTCTGGCGAAGGAGAATGTAATGTCTCAATCTTTGAACTGCATGAACGGTGGCCAAGGCAAGTTTCTCCACATGAG
>LPNX010939362.1:67399-78019 GCA_001517045.1 Pseudotsuga menziesii
GAAACATAAATATATTTGATGGGTCCTAACATGAAACTATTGCAAAAGGACAAAAAATGAAGTATGTTGAATGATGTTTTGAAAGGTAAAGCATAAGAAGACATTGTGAAGATCCAGAAATCAAGGTATAAATATGTTTTCTTTTGTTTGATTGAGCTATGTATTGGGTATTTATGCATGTGCACACACATACATTTAGTTGATGATGATGGTTACCATACATAGAGGCAAGAAACAATCGCTAGAGGCAAGAATATAGACTATGCAAAACATTCTACAAGTTAGGCAGGGGTCTTTTGACATCATTCACATTTCTACATTGTTAGGTTCATCATTAAACCAAAAAGTTTGAAGTTGTTCCAAAACAAGAAAATTCTGCTTTGAAAAATCTATCTGTTGAAACAACTTGACAAGTGTTTATGAAGTGCACAGAGGCACTCGAAACACATTCCTGGTGAGAAAGAAGGTCATAGGGCTTTAGTATTTCACATTGTGCACCTCTGCACATATTTGGATTTTTTTCTCTAGTTTCTCTTGAAAGATAAATGCTTTCCAAAATGGATTCAAACCCATTTTTCAATTTTCAACCACCCTTACCAAATTGCATCCCTAGCTACAAATATTTTTCCAGATCAATGTTGCAATTTTCATCTTGGGATATATCACTGATAGCCTAGATATACACATATTGGAAATATTAGGGAATATGTTGGGGAAAATATTAGTAGGCATAAACTTGGACCTGAAAAACTCAGAAAATATCAGCAAGCATAATTTTGGAACTGAAAAACACAGAAAATACCAAAAACATTAGGAACAATAGAAAACTTTAAAGCTCAATAAAGTTTTGGAAATATTGGGAGAAATTGGAGATATTTGCAACATTGTTCTAGATATTGATTTGATGCATCGGCGTGAAATATTTTTCATTGTAGACCTATGTTAGGTTCAATCCCAATAATACCTACTCTCACAAAATAACAAAAACTTTCATTTAAACCCTACTTCTTGAACCAACTTAACTTAGAAACTACACTCCATGATTTCTTTGCTCCTATGTTTTGAGGTGGAATGTTGGATTCCCCAAAAATTTACTTTGAATAACCTTAAAAAAAATCCCATTGCATTTTAGGTTATGGGATAACGGTGGTATCACATTGGGATAACACCTCTTGTGGGATGCATGATAACCTCGAAATCCTCCAACAAATCCATGCAACTAAAAAGTGTAACATTTTTCTTCCTCAATATCTTTTCTACCAAGTGACTTGTCTTCATTTTTCTATATTTTCATATGATACATACCGATGGATCTCAAGTGAGTTGACCCCTAAAATTTGAACATGGGAACCTAAATTCATTCATACTATTTTTTTGTCATTAGAAATTGACATTGAGAACTAGACATGACTTAGAGAAGTGATGGACTAAATACTGGCCCTGGTGACACTTAGTTGGGTTGTCATTGTCCCGTGACCTCTTGATTTGGTTCAACCTTCTTGTTGCTATTTTTGAGCAGGTCATAACCTCCTTATGGAAACTAAGGGTTGAATAGTACCTTCTTACTGCTATTCATGACCTTGTTGGCTTCCCAATTTTGACCCTTGACCTTGCCGTTGCTCATTAGAGCAGTCTGTGACTCTGTTGATGCTCATTGGAGTAGGCTATCACCTTGTTGTTGTTCACTGAATTTAGTCATGAACCTAACGTTGTTATAAAGGATGGGAGTGACTTCTTTTTGGGTTTCTAAGGATGGGTGTGATCTCCTTATGGACAGCTAAAATAAATCCTGATCTTGTTGGACTATTTTTCATGACCTTCTGTGGACTGTATGGAAGGGGATTGCAACCTTATTTAAACTGCTAACTCTACCTTAACTTTGTCTTGCCTATTGCAACACGTTGAGTCCATTAAAGAGTGTCTCTACATGTATGGATTAAGGATGCCTTTGTTCATTTGAAGGAGAATCTATCTTGCTTGATTTAGGACTATCCTAAAGGCCTGTCATTTATTGCAGCCTAACCTTTAACCTACTACAATCTATCTTTTATCTCTCTCACAAGGTATTCCATCTGATCCTTTGGTGACTTGTGCTTTCAATGACAATATGTTACCCTAAAAGTATCTGAGTATAAGGAAGATCCAAACTAGATCTAAACCAACATTGTTATAGTTCATTATCATTGTTCTTTAGTTGTTAATTTGTTTTACATGATACTATTTCTATTCTTATTGTTTAGTTTATGTACATTGCAATTGAAAAATTGTATCTCAAGGACCAACTTTAACATAATGACCATTGGAGTGTCAAAGTTGAAAGAGACAAAAATTATGTTTTGAATTTATTACAACAGTATTGTTCTATATCTAGCTCTTTTTTAGTTTTGTGTTATGCATTAAAGTAAAAAATTTTAATTATCTTATATGAAATCCTAACCTAACCCTAAATTTCAACAATTGTCTTAATTAGTTAAGTATGTCTTCATATGTTGAATTTTGCCATGTTTGATCCATTTTGATAAGCAAATTCCTAACATTTTTTCCCAACATTAACTTTTAACTTTTAAATCAACCTTATTTAAGTTGAGATCCACTCATTAACTTTTAAATCAATCTTTTCCATCAACACCATACCCATCATCTATTGTTCCCCTAGATCCTTCACACATTTATGAAGAATGGGAAGCTCACAATCAAACTGGAACTTGTAGAAATATTATTTCAATAGTCTCTATGCCACCATAGCATATTGTAGCTAAGATGGAAGGAACTATTCAAAGGATCGACATTTCCTTTAACCACTAGTTTTGTAATGGATGTCTCCATTTATTGGATTGGTGCGGTATTCTTCATAGGAAAAACTTCATTACTTTCAGCAGGTGATGATAGCATGGTCAAGTGGTGGGATGTCATAATCTAGGTATTGGAGTAATTATGTTTGGTTGATTTTCTTTTGAAATAATTTCTAAATTTTCAACACTGTAGAGCTGTTGCCCACTAGTATTCACAGGTCAATTGATTCCTTTTTTGTGTTTATACATGAAGAGTTACTAAATATAGGAGGGAATAAAGACTATGTTCGTTGTGGTGCAACAAGTCTATAGAGTGTTGATTTATGGTGTGATTGGGATTTATGGTCATATGCATCTAGATGGAGTGCACCAGCTAATACATTAACCAAGCAAATAGAACAAATAAAAATTGGGTTGTAGATGCCAGCCAACAAAGAAAAAGTGTTGTAGTTGATCCATTAATTAAATCAGCGATCAACCAAATTGATCTCAGTCACAAAGCATTTAAACACATTCGACACCAAATTATTCTGGAAACCCAAATGGAAAACCAACAATGCCAGGTTCTAATTATGCTTAGGAATTGTTAAAAAGGATGAGCTATACACTTTCATCAAAATTTCATGTATTCTTACTCAATGGCAGCAGATTGCTCTGGTTTAGAGATGATCTTTGTTTCATGTGGACAGGTTAGGAATCCTCTTCATCCTTCAATATTTGAGTAGATTGCTTCACTCCTAGTCCTCATTCCTTTGCTACTGCCCATCTTCTTCCCCAACATTATTTTTGTCCATATCCCTTTGGTTGTCTTTGCATCAAGCAAGAATTGTTTATGATAATGTTACCTTGAAATGCCAACCATAGTGATTGATTTCACCTTCTTGTTGGCCTTTAGCCTTTAAGTTGATTGTTGACTTCAAACTTTTCCAAGGATTTTTTTCATTACAAAGTTTGGAAGAGGGATTAATTCAGATCCATTTTGGATTACCAAATGCCAAATAAACTTATGAGACCCCCTTGTTGAAGTAGTTTATCCTGTTTGGATGTGACTATGTAACTCTTCTCTTACTAGGCCATGAGTTGTTTGATGCCCTTAGGGTTGGGCCCCAACTTTGTAACACTTCTCCTTCTAAGTTGTGAGTGTGCAGCTCTTATCTTGCTAGGTTTTTAACTCTTTGATTCCCTTAGGGTTGGGCCATGACTATCTTGGTGACACTTAGTTGGGTTGTCATTGTCCCATGACCTCTTGATTTGGGTCAACCTTCCTGTTGCTGCTTTTGAGTAGGTCATAACCTCCTTGTGGAAACTAAGGGTTGAACAGTACCTTCTTACTGCTAGTTATGACCTTGTTGGCTTCCCAATTTTGACCCTTGACCTTGCCATTGCTCATTAGAGCAGTCCATGACTCTGTTGATGCTCATTAGAGTAGGTTGTCACCTTGTTGTTGTTCACTGAATTTAGCCATGAACCTAATGCCGTTATAAAGGATGGGAGTGACTTCTTTTTGGGTTTCTAAGGATGGGTGTGATCTCCTTATGGACCGCTAAAATAAATTGTGATCTTGTTGGACTATTTTTCGTGACCTTCTGTGGACTGTATGGAAGGGAATTGCAACCTTATTTAAACTGCTAACTCTACCTTACCTTTGTCTTGCCTATTGCAACAAGTTGAGTCCATTAAAGAGTGTCTCTATGTGTATGGATTAAGGATGCCTTTGTTCATTTGAAGGAGAATCTATCTTGCTTGATTTAGGACTATCCTAAAGGCCTGCCATTTATTGCATCCTAACCTTTAACCTACTACAATCTATCTTTTATCTCTCTCACAAGGTATGCCATTTGATCCTTTGGTGACTTGTCCTTTCAATGACAATATGTTACCCTAAAAGTATCTGAGTATAAGGAAGATCCAAACTAGATCTAAACAACCATTGTTATAGTTCATTATCGCTATTCTTTAGTTGTTAGTTTGTTTTACATGATAATATTTCTATTCTTATTGTTTATTTTATGTACATTGCAATTGAAAAATTGTATCTCAAGGACCAACTTTAACATAATGACCATTGGAGTGTCAAAGTTGAAAGAGACAAAAATTATGTTTCGAATATATTACAACAGTATTGTTCTGTATCTAGCTCTTTTTTAGTTTTGTGTTATGCGTTAAAGTATAAAATTTTAATTACCTTATATCAAATCCTAACCTAACCCTGAATTTCAACAATTGTCTTAATTAGTTAAATATGTATTTCTAATGTTCATTAGTTAATCTTTGGATTTTTTTTTAAATCCATCAACATGTGTCGCTTTTCCGACATGCTTCTGACACTTCGGTAAACACATCCGACGGTCATGGCATGACGCTGATGCTTCCACCCGTCGGACGACCGACGGTTCAAGTGTTAGACCACGTTGGAAGGCCAACTCTTCCAATGTCAGATGGTATCAGTTAGCCGACACTTTCTGCACAAAATATCGATGGCAGCGGCATTCATTCAACACTTCGGTCCGTCGTATTTCCGACGCTTCAAGGGTCGGCAGACGTCAGATTTTCGATGGTTTATGCAATTTTTGACTGGCACTTTGGAAGGAAATATGGTCGAATATGCAACATAATGGTCTGTTGGATCTTATACCCACATTAGTCGCATGTCGAAGATTCGACGTTACGCCATCGACGGCAAAAAAAAAGGTGTATGCGTTGAAAAGGCGACAGATAAGTGTCGAATTTCAGACATGCAAGGTGTCGGATTTTGGGGTAAATTTTTGTAGTGCAAATCACAAGAAAACAAGGGTAGGATATGTGAGCTCACGAATGAAGTAGGTGTGTATCGCCTATGAGAGGCTTGAGACTCCCATACACAACAAGCGGAGGTTCGTAACCAATTATAGTGGCCCTTAGCTTCAACGCATATAGTGACTGTGCTGTTCGACCCCTACCTAGCCAAGACACCTGCAAAATAACCTCTACAAAGCACCCCCTCGATAACCTAGGTAAGGAAACTAAGGTCACCTCAATATAATCAATGCTCAGGCGGACAGTCGCAGGCGGGATTGACTGTATGGGAAAGGTAGCAAAGCATGAAACTCTCAAAAGAGCCCCTAGATATGAATACAATCCTAGAAATATCTCTGGTGCTACTCAGTTATGACTAGGGGTCATCCCAATCAATAACTGCTCACACTGCCTCGTGCTTAACTCCCTTGTAAGAGGAGGTTCCTAAGAAACACTAATTATATAAAGGAATTTCACACTCTCACCTGGATAGACACATAAATGTTTCGTTTAGTGGTCTTGGAGAATTTACTCACAATGAACTATTCCAAGACCCTAAAACCTAATCTTGTTGGTGCACCCTATAAAAGAAAAGAGTGTAATTCATTTTATTATGTGTTGATTTTAATTGGATTATTACTCAAAAGGGAAAATGGTCATGCAACTAATGATGTTATGACACAATAAGAAGTAAAATGCACACCTAACAATCAATGCAAATGCACTGCGTCGAATGAAAAACGGGGTATGCTACTACGTGAAGTGCAAAATTTTCCTTTAAATGAATATGCAATCATTCCTATATGAAGATATGACTAATACTTCTCCAAGCAAACATAATTCAAGTGCCATGCAAAATGCAACAATGCAACAATGCATAATGATGGAAAAAACAAATGTTTTTGCATTTTTTGAATTAAAATGAGATAATAAAGAAAAAGTATGACTCTACAACCCCCATACTCTGCAAGCACTATCAAACAGCACCCAAGCAAAGCACTAAGGTAAAATAGATCTAATGCACTAATCCCAAAACAAAAAATAGAAAATGAAATGACAAGAACATTCTCAAAAAATTCAAACTAAAAAGCTTCTCTGGTCAGAAATAGAGGTGTATACAGACTCCAGAAGCATCCAAGAAGACTCAGCAATTATCCAAACTCACCCATCAACACTTAATCTTCCCCAAAAAGGAAAAAATCAGGGCATATGCGATTGTGTGTAGAAAACCCGCGTATATATGCGGATATCCCAGTAAAAACTGCGTGTACATGCGACTGTGAAGACAAAAATCGCAACTTGATATAATAAATGTTGGTAGACATGGAAACAGGAAATAGAGGGTGTGGGTTGGTACAATGGACTTCAAACCCGCCCCTAGGAGATGGACAAGTAAATATGACTTTGATTTACTTTAATAAGTCATGTTGTATATATCAATGTATATTACTAAAAGGGTAGACAATCCAAAGTGTGTCTATCCCAAGTCTTTCAACCATACCTATTCCCATTCCCTTAGGGGCCGGCAGCTTCACTCGACTATGTGGGAAGCCAATATGGTTTGAATATGGAGGAGTAAGTGTAGGTATCGCTCTCTTACTGTTTTTTACTCACTATTTCTATCAATCCATTCGTTCATACTTTATGACACGTTATAGTTATAGTTTTTACTAACATGATTGTTACGGCTTGAGCACACTTGTTGGAGCGATTCTTGCGCCTTGGTGAGGATATTTGATGGAAAATATTTTATTTATGATGTATGGCTATGTAAAATCATATCCATATGCTCTGAAAGTCGAAATCTCACAAACACATGTGTGAAAGGCTCGCATTCCCCTTGCTCTTGAATAACTAGTTTTCATGGATTTGGCTTCAATATTGAAGTAGATTTATATCATATTTGTATGAGGAAATTTATATAGGTCAATTAAGAAAATTAGTCATTTGTTTAAGATAGACACCCTAAAAACTAAACCGACAACAACTAATAAGATCATTACAAAAATCTATACTATCATCCATTCCATAATTTCTAAAATCAATATATGTGATGCAACAAAGGAAAGAAAAATGAAGATCATAATGGACTCATTGGCAAGAGTCTATAGCACACCCTTTAGAAAGTTCTTCCCAAGCAATCATGCCTCGCCCATAACCAATGGTATGCTTGGAAAGACCATCATCCTTCTTGTTAAATTCACGATAAATATGAAGGAAGGAAGGAGAGTTAAAAATACCAAACATTCACTTGAAACGACTCAGCCAGTGTTGTAGGTCCACAGATTGAACGGAGTGAACCTCCATGGCCCAATCCACAATAATCTTAGAGTCCCTCCTAGTATCAAGAGACTTGTAATTTGTTTCTTCCATGCAAACCATAACAAACCCCATAAGGCCAGTAGTTCAGCTTTAGTATTAGTTCCCAAGCCCACATCCATTCATAATAGGAACGTGTGATTCAAATACATCCTTAGAACCATACGAGCCCTGCATTGTCCATCCTTCTGAGCCCCATCAAAGAGTCCCACCAATTGATTTTCATTAAAAAGAGGATAGCCTGGTTTTTTCTTTAAACATCAAGAAACAGGAGTCCAAAAGACTATTTAAGGCCATGAGACAAATACAATGGAGATCCACTTGACCTTGCTGAAAGAGGATGAAACTAGGTGAGGGTAAAAGAAAAGATTAATTCTAAAGATTGAGATTCATTATTTTTTATGGTATATGTGTGTTTAATCATTATATGAATATGTATAATTGATTAGAATTCACTATCTTTATCTTGATTATGTATCTATTTTTGTTTTATTTTATTTTATTTACATTTTGGTTTTTGATATAAATTCATTTTAGTTTTGAATTTATAGAATTTAATATTTGGAGGTAAAACCTTTCCTAAATGCAAAAACCCTCCCTCAAGTATTACACCTTAAAATATTTGATCTTTTGTAAATCTCAAGTTAAAATAGATTAATGACGAGTTAAATTCCATAATAAGTAACCACCAATTAAAATCCATCTAAAGTATAATTAAATTTAATCTTAATACTATTAATATTCAACTCAAAATACGAAATTTTCTTTAAATAAATTGATGTTATAATCCAAATTTATACAAAGCTTGGCTCAAACTATGTTTGAATTTGTATGGTTTTTACACGTCTATGCCCCGTCATTTTTTTTTGACATGGGTGTATTTGACCTTATTATTGGATCCTTTTCGCAATAGCTTGGTTTTCATAATTATTCTCCAATAGAAATCTTGTAATTGTCTTTTAAATGTTCTATTTAGAATGGTAAATATTAACTTTTGTAATTTATGAGTGATGTCATTTATATTTTTTATCATTATTATTTATGAAATTGATTAACTTTGTAATTTATGAGTAATGTCATTTATAAAGTTTTTAAATCATTCTTATTTATCAAAGGAAAACTGGGTATGCGCTTAAAGGATTGAATCGATTGAGATATTGGAAGCCAAGGAGGAGTTTAGTGTGAAGGATATTTGAGAGAGTAGCGGCTGCAAAAGCCATAGATACAAGGGAAGAGGCAATTACAGCGAAGAGCAGATCTGTGAAGCTGGGAAGTCAATCTGTAGAGCTTTATTCATGCAACAAAAAGAAGAATAAACCAAAACTGAAAACCAGTGATGTGGCTTTAATGGCCTTATAAATGATTACATATGGGTCCACATTGAACAAAGTCTCATAAGTTTACATTTATTTAATAATATATAATAATTAATCTAATCAACTAGGTCGCTAATAGGTGAAAACACAAACCCAAATCATTATTGGGACGAATGGACCTCCCATCTTGCCCATGACTTTTGCTTATAAATCAATAAAAGGACGACATTATGATGAAAATTTGGTCTATAAATTATAATTTAATTAAACATTAAAAGACTTTTTTTCACAATTGAATACTATAGTTTATTACATTTATTGAATAATAATAAAGTTTATAACTAAAATTATAATATTTTTATATTTAGATTATATAATTAAATAATAAATTATAATTAGATTATTTAAATTTTATAGTGTATAAAGTTTATTAAATAATAAAATAATAATAAATATCTAAATCAAGATTATAACAATAAGCTTATATAATTAAATAATAAAGTATAATTAGAGAGTGCCTAATCCTTCACTAAGCAATGTAATTATAATAGCTTTTAAGAAAGATTTTAGGTAAAACTAATAACCACAGCTAAAAGCCATAAGAGAAAGCAGCACACTCCTATTACAAAACCGACTTATAACACAATATACATATTCTGCAGATTGTGCATGGTTATGACCTCAACCAATGAAATTCCAAAGCCTTCAATGTAAAACCATGGAGGCGAAATTAACAACCATATCAAGCTCTTCGATTTACAACAGATGAACATATATTTAACACTCTTCCCTGTACAAAACCCAATTTAAAACACTATATACATAGTCTTCAAATTGTGCGTAGTGACTCTGGTTGTGTCCTCAACAAGCTCTGGATACAAATTCATGGTTATAACTATGTAATTCAGAAAGAAGGTTTGTGTTTTTTTCTTAAAATCCTAAGCTGTTGTGTCATTTGAGTTTTTGTATCTATATATGGTATGGGACAAAATCAAGATCAAGGATCCTTCACAGAGGCAGAAATGATTTTGTTAACTCTACATTATTCCACCAAAAACGTATACAAAGGATAACTAACCTTGAACAGTACGCCGTTATACATATGCATGAATCAAGTCACAGGGAAACCTAAAAATCTCAATTCTTCTTGAGTTGGCTATGTCGATTCTGATACCAAAAAGGCAGGAAAACCTAAATTAATATAATCAGTCAGCCTTTCTTTCAATCTGGAACCGACGCCAGATCATTTAGACCCCATCATCTTATCCAGACCTATAATCAACCCCATAACAAAAGCTTGGTCGTAGCCCGGCCGGATTATCAGATTGAACACATCTCCTCCCAGACTTATGTCTGGTTTCACTTGCTTTGGTTTTACCTGTAAAATCAAAAATATTTTTATAACATCGCCTCAGTTT
>LPNX010939362.1:84936-194881 GCA_001517045.1 Pseudotsuga menziesii
GATGGGGGTAGGGAGTCACCTGATAATTCGATTGGGTTGGTCTCCTTTGTAGTGTTGGTATTCCAAGATTTTTGATAACAGAAAATGATGGTATTGATGAAAATGATGTCTGCTTTGGTTCAAACACCTTATGGATTTGTTAGTCAGTAGACACATTTTCCCTTACAGCCTCGATGAGGAAATTCTGAGCATGCTCTTGAAGTTCCTCAATATCATCTTATGTGGGTTCGAATAGGAGCTGTTTTCTTTTTTTGGAATTCCACCTAGTTGTTTTTACATTAAGTTCATGTTGGAAAACAAAGATGTTATGATAAACTTATGTGACATTTTCTTTGAGCGTTGGATATTCAAATACAACTTCCATTCCATCCTTAACGACTGGGATGTCCTCTTTTTCTTTAGTCTCTTCATATGAAGATTTAGTGACTTGCTCTTTCACTTTGGTGATAGTTGGTACAAATGTTAATGGATTAATTGGTTTCTTCTTGTATGAAAATTGATGTAAGGTATAGAGTCACTTCTCTTCATTGTTTTATTTCTCCTTCTATCGGAGGTTTGATGATATCCATAATTTGTTCCTTGGCCAATGTTGGTATAGGGTAGACAACATTGAAGTGCCTCTCCATATCAGTGAACAATTCAGGTATATTGGATACAATAAAAATTTTGTGATTCCCCTCATGTTCCTTGCATGTACCATACTTTAGTGTGGTTTAGGCCAAGTTCAATATGTGCTTCATGAGGTAGGAAATGATGAAATTTCTACGATACTCTCCATATGGTACTTCTTTTTTCAATATCTTAGAACCAATTTTCTAGATAGGTTTTTCCTTGTTCATCTTAAATTGCAACCCTTTCCCTGTAAATGTCTGAAAGTTTCTCATGAGGGATCAATGAGTACTGGAAACATTTGTTTCACTGACTAGGGTAATTTTTTCCATTACTATCTAGATTAATAATGGTGGAAATATAATGGTGCACACAGAATCCTAACACTTTGCACATTTTTCATTTATTAATTGAACTAACTTGTTGGGTCAATTAAAAATTCTTGCATCATCCACGTCCTACTTTACTGCTTCCAACATATCAAGCCTTAATTTGTATAGCTAACTTGATCTTGTTAAACATAATGAAATGATAATGACAACCCACTTATAATTTTCATATTGAACTTTGTTGATTATTTACCCTTTTGATTTTTTTCCAGCAACTGACGTGTTTACTCCTTGACTAAGGGTAGTGCATTGTTGGTGAGCGGAAGTGTTGGTCCTTCACTTCAAAGACCTGTAATTGCACCAATTCATGAGTTTATGATATGGATGACCTCATGTATCCATATTTTTCTGTCATGATACCGATTGACAAGGAACTTGACAATAATTTCTTTTAGTTTTCAAACAATACTAATAGGGGTACATTCAGGTACCCTCAAATTAATGTTGTGGTGATATTCTAAGCATATTTTATCCATTTATTGTCTTGCATTTCCTAATATTTCAACTTTGTGTAGTGAATTCCCCAATTTGGTTCATCGAGTTTTTCTTTCTTTATTCTGTATTCTAGCTTCCAAGGGTGTCATGGGATTCTTCTTGCTCTATTTTGGATTTCAGATCGATGAAATTGGACCTAGTTTCTGCAGATTTATTCAGTTCCATGGATGGTTCTTGAATAAGGAGGGTTAGCAAAGAGTCTACAACTAGAGGAAATTGTTTCTCATGTTCAAGCTATGATATAAATTGAATCCATGGGTATTTTGTTTCATTTATAGGCGCAACAAGCTGCAATGCTTTAGAATGGGTGGGTGAGTGGATTATATTCAAATTTTAGTTACATCTCACTCACACGCTTGGTCGGTGTGCTTGATAGTCATTGCATCAATTGGAAGTCTCAATTATCTCTCACTCTATATCTTTTGTCATTTGTCTTTGGTCTCCTAGGTGATAATTTAGTCGATTGTTTCCCTATGTTCTTCCTTGAATCTATGTACTTTAATTTGTCATTGTAAACAAGTTGACTACTTCGAGATTCATGTCCCTTTCTAATCCCATGCTTTCTTCCTTGCACCGATCACTCTACCAAGGAAATACATGCCTTAGTTCTTTTTATACTTTTTATAGGTTAGTTATGTAACTTCTTTTTAATTATAACTAAATTTAATTAACTTTCTCTAATTCTAAAAAACTGGGACATGTCGTTTGACTAGTGATGATGCAATCATTAGTCGATGTCATGCATTCTTCAAATTCAATTGCATTTTATTCATGCTCCATTCATGACTTGTAAGGTTTTTAGCCTCACTAACCCATTTCTTTTGATTTCTTTGACTATGTGTGGTCCTAACCATCTACTCCCAATCTTTTTAGGATTTCCTTTTATCCTACTGTTATATAGTAATACTAAGTATCCAATGGAGATTTCATTACTTTTAATATTTCGTTCATACCAATATTTCTGTTGCATTTTATTAACTTCCTGATGGTGTATAGAAATCATTCTATCTTCTTCCAACTGTTGCAAACTGAATATTCTATCATGAGTCACTTGAAGGATATCGAGATGCAAAAATTAAGCAATAGCTGGTGCTTGCTATTTAAAATTCATAGGGATGACTTCTTCTTTCCCATATACTGTAAAAGTATTGTAACTTTGGAAGATATTCTATTGTACTTTTGTTGTAATCTCCTTTGGAGATGTTATTCCTCCATTCAGAGATGTCCTTGATGTAACTAGTCATGTAAAAGTCATGAGGTAAACCCTTCGTTGTAAGTCGGGGAAATAGTACTCACAAAAGTAATATATAAAATTTATTTTGAGTCTCGCAAGGTAGGTTGGCCCTAATTATGGAACCTGGATGACTTAGTTAGTTAGTTGAGGCACTCACCTAATGAATATAAATAGGTGAGGCACCTCTCGCATTCATATATATCTTACACTCAAGTATTGTGGTGGAGAAAGAGAGAGAAAGAGTCTATTTTGGAAGATGAGGCAACTTTTCTTGTTTCTAGGGTTTTACAGTGTACTTGGTCGAACTCTATACTGAGGAATTTTTGCATGGTTTTCTCCCTTGTGGTTTTCCTGAGGAAAATCTTTCTCTTCTCTGGTGTTGTTGTACTTATCTTTCTTTCAGTTATTATTTTGTTTATGCTTATGATGTATGATGATAAATGTTTTAGATATTGTATAACCATAAAAAAATATAACATGGTATCAAAACCACCCTGAAAGAAGTATTTGTACAGTTGAAACAATGCTACAACTATAGCTACTGAAGATTACGATTTCATGCTTGAAAACCTTAGAAGTCAAAAACTAGTCATGTTGGGGATTTTGCTATAAATCTAGATTGGAAATGTCTCAAGCGATAAAACTTTGATAGGTCGAAGATAAAATCTTATTCTAACCTTTGTAAAAGTGTCAGCCTCATATTCGCTATATTATAGGAGATATGATTCCTCCAACTTAGGGTTCCGTCCTCTCCCAGAATTCAACCTTAAATAGGTGACCTAGGTATAATGGCTATATCTCAGGCTAGGAAGGTTGAAATGAAATTTCTCAAGATGTTTCAGGTATGACACAAAATTTAGTTTATATGGTAAATGTTTTAGACCCCAAAGGTGAAACAATGACACATGGTAGTCCGTACAAGTTCGATATGCTGAACAATATTGAAATAAGTCACCTTGGGAAACTTTGCATAAGTCCCACCTGGTGAATCGAATTATACTCTAACCTATGAGGTGAGAAATAATATAGAATGGATACCTTAGGATGAATTTTTATACCTTGAGGAGCCAAAAATTTGCAGCTATAGAAGAAACAAGATCAGTCAATTCTACATAAGAAACCGAAGAAAAACTAGGGCTTCCTGCTCTGGGCACTTCCCTCCACCAATCAGTCGAAGAAGGAGGACCATAAAATTATCGCTAGGAGGGAACATCTCTATATGTAATAAGTTCATCATTTTGTGTACTTTTTAAATTTTTTACCTAACACTGCTGGCGGAGAAAACTAGGGTATTAGATATTTTTTTCAGTTTTGTCCACAATTTTAGGAAAATAAGTATGCTACTCAGCTCACCTTGAGGAGGAAAATATTTATATCTAATCAGATATGAAAGATACCTAATTTGAAATTTTAGGGTTTCTCTATCAAACCTTAGGTCCACCAGAAGGAGTCTTCCAAAAGACCCTTCAAGCAAGCATCGAGTTGAAGCATTCTCAATGGTAAGTTCCATCCTCTCCCTTTCCTTTTGAGGTTCTCATTTTTATCATAATGACAAACAATGCCAAGATTTAGGACACACTTGAAAGAGTTGAGAACTTATAAGCATGGAATTATAGAGTGCTTATCATACTTGACGAAGCATGCTATGAATAACTATGTCAAAGACAAAGCTGCAGATCTAGACATAGATGAAGTCGAAGCAAAGAAAAAGAAGGACCTACTCAAAACAAAGATGATTATTTCCATCCCCATTAGATATCACATGTATCATCCTTGAAGACTCCCAAGGATATGTTCGATGCAATTAACAGCATGTACGAATATTACCTTGAGAACTCAACTCAATAATATGAAGGTGTAATGTTAGAAAACATTCAATGATTACTTCATAAGAATATCTCATCTCAAGGATCAATTAGAAGCCGTTGAAGACAATGTCAAAGAAGTAGACGCATAAATTATTACTTTGAATGGTCTTCCAAATTCAATCAAGAGAATTGTTCTAGGAGGAAAATAAAATATGGAGAAATGCACGATTAATTGATGGAAAAAGAAGAAGAGATGACAATCAAGCCCTAACAATTCATGCCAAGCAAAGAAATAACAAGAATGAAGGACATTTCTGTCAAGAATAGAAGGACATATCACAACTCAATAGTTTAGTTGTGATGAGAAAGGACACTTTACGAAAGAATGTCCCAAGAAGGTAGAATGGAAGGATGATATGTTATAGAAGCACCATTCGATCATATAGAATGATGTTTGGATATGAGTTCAAGACATGAAGGGAAGTTTTATGAATCCTTCCAAGTAGATATACAAGATCGAGTATACCGCCGATCAAAGTATCAAAAGATACGAAGTAAGGTTCATGGTTTCTATCAATAGAGATAGTTTATTATGGAAATACACTACTCTAGGAGATAGACACACCTCTTTAGTAGTGGATATTACATTAGACGATTGGTGTAATCAAAGTAGAAAAACATATCAAACAACCTATATGGTTTGAGACTCTCTATAAAGAACCACCTATGCACATAAGGATTTGTACAATATCATTAGGTAACCATGGGATAGCACATAAAATCACATAAGAAACTTAAGGATCAACTAGAGTGATGGGGATCCCAACCTTTACTACAAGGTTGAAGATAGAATCCTATAAAGGACAAGAGAAAAATTGCAACAAAGTTCGAGATGAAGGATCCTGATAGATAGTTACCTTAACAAGTGACATAGATGGATACAAAGAAGACTAACACTAGAGGAGTCTACCTATCCCACAATGTCATAATATAGATGCAGAGGGAGGATGGTGCTCCACCTCACAGGGAGTGACTACAGTAGATCTCAAAGTTCGATAATCTTGACATAATTCTTGAGATTAGAGGTATGATAAAATCTAGAGGACATTTTACTTATCCAAGTAAAATATCCATAGAAAATGGTGTGGTACCTAAAGGGTACTACAAATATATGATGACTTTAATTGAGTACTATGTGCTCCAACATATTGTATAAATTAGAGTGTTTCTCTCAATACAACCAAGGATGAATATATTGCAGCTGAGAAGAAAGAAAGTCATTAGAGGAAATTTCAATTTAAAATGAGCCTTCCGAAAATAATACAAATTCCACGTCATCATGTATTAGCCAATCAAAATGATTTAAAACTCAAAAATGGAGTACCTCTTAAACATTTTTTTAATATAAATTTGGGGATAGGTATCATAAAAAAAAAACTACTTTTTTTGTTCGTATTTTCGACATATCTCCATGTGTGTTTAATCAAATTTCGATCGAGAGAGCTCGTTGGATGTGGAATTAAATTGTGCATCCAACGAGTACCCACTTGGCATACTTTTGATGGGACCCACTACCCCAAAAACAAGAAATACCTGAAAAAACATGATGATAACATCGGAATTTAATTCTACATCCAACGATCTCTCCCAATCGAAATTTGAGTAAACACACAGGGAGATATTTTGAAAATAGGAACAAAAAAGTAGTTTTTTCTTTTCTTCCTCCAAAATTAATAAATAATATTTTTTTTATTTTAACTATTATTTTATTAATTTTCCTTAGGAGGCCCATTTTGAGTTGAAATTTTCTCTAATGAAACATTCCTCAAGAAATGAGGAATGTGATTTAGAAGAATTATACCGTTGAATATGGATATTATACTCTTATCCATTTCATTATTGGATAAAAAGGAATGCACTAGTAGGACACACAGACACAGTTCTATGTGACCTGTGGTGTAAGAATACTTCCTCAGTATTTCTGATCATGAGCAAGATAGGAATAGGTCCTCAAAATCCGACGATGAAGTTGAACACATTTGGAAGAGACTCCAGTAATTCAAGAAGATAGAGTTCAAGATGGATTCTTCCAAACAAACAAATATAAGTATTTGAATTATCACTTCCTATATATTTAGTTGTTCAAAGATGTGTACATAGATATGTTTCTAGATTCAGGAAATGTATTATACATAATAGAAGATTTGTAATTTACTACTAATATGAAGGTGATGGGTAAGTGGCTTATGTTGTTGTACAACATTCCATTTCTACTTATGAAATAATGTCTTGTAAAAATGGAAGACATATATAAAGTTCCCGTATATAGATGATTGTTGCATTAGCGGAAATAGTTGCATGATTATATGACATATATATTTATGTATGTCATTATGAATATGTTACGAAATGTTTCTAATCATACAATTGTATTTGACTTGTAGGAAGGATTGTATGAAATCATCTACAAGAGAAGAATGATGAAGTTGTGAATAAGAATGATGCAATTATAGATGCACAAAAGAAGAATGATGCAAGTTGTGAATGTATGATATCGTTGCATATGTATAAGAGAAGAATGATGCAATTACAGATGCACAAAAATAGAATGATGTAAGTTTTAAATGTACGATGCAGTTGCATATGTACAAGAATAGAATGTTAAAAAATAAGTTGCAAAAAGGAGTTGTAAATCTCAACTATGTTCCTACAGAGGAACAAGTGGCAGATGTGTTGACTAAGCCTCTATCTCATTTAAATTTTGAATACTTTCAAGACAAGCTTTGTGTAGTCCAAAAGGGCCTCTATCGAAAGAGGGGGTGATGGTAGATGGAAGAAGGATGCAGTGGTGGTAGATTGGTCTAGAGTAAGGGAAGTCTGGCTAGGATTGTTGGCCTGAAAGGGTTATTCAGACAAATCCTATTGCTCCTAGGGGTATTAATATGGCTGTCTAGATCACTTTAACCCAACTGGATGTGTAAGCCAGGACAAGGCTTGTTGGTCCCCAGGAAGATCCACCTATCTAAGTAGGCTTGTTGGCATGAAAGGATTAGGAAGTTATACAAAATTCCCAAATGGATCTACCAAAGAAATCACCTTGATGCTACTCCAAGATAGTTAGAGGGAAAGATGTATATTTAGTATTGTTATACTGATGAGTGTTGAGATGGCTCCTTCAATATTGTTATACTAATGAATGTTGATATGTGTGCTTCAGTATTACTATACTGATGATTGTTGAGATGATTGTTGAGATGATTATTGATATTTTTTCAGTGTTGTTACATTGCTGATTGGTGATTGCTGAGATAGTTTCAGTGTTGTTACATTGATGATTATTGATTGTTGAGATGATTGCTGAGATAGTTTCAGTATTTTTATATTGATGCAGTAGGATCAGTATTTTCATACTGATGTTGTTTAGATGATTGATGAGATAGTTTCAGTATTCCCATACTGATATGACAGATTCGGTTATTCTGTATTGATGATGATGAGGTAGTTTCAGTATTTCTATACTAATGTTGATAAGATAGTTTCAGTATTTCTATACTGATGGTGGTGAGGTAATTTCAATATTTCTATACTGATTTTGATAATCATGTTTCTTCAACATTTGTATTTTGATACTGATGATGTGGTTATGGTCCCAACACCTTGTGTTGATGATGTTTATATGGTTGTGGTCCCAACACCCTGTGTTGATAATGTTAATGTGGTTGAAGTAGCAACACTTTGTGTTAATGATGATGATTTTGTCCCAACATTTTTATGTTGATGATGATGATGATGTTCCATCATCTCTATGCTAATAATGTAGATGATGATATAGAATTTACTGATGTTGTTTCTTTACCACTAACATGATAATGATGTTGTTTTTGTTTCAATATTTACATATTGATCATGTAGATGTTGATGTTTCAGTATTTACATATTGATGATGCAGATGAGGGTGTTTTAGTATTTACATACTGATGATGCAGATGATCATGTTTCCATATTTACATACTGATGATGCATATGATGATGTTTCAGTATTCACATACCGATGTTGAAGAAGAAGAAGATTCAATATTCGCATATTGATGTTGCACAAGAAGATTCAATATTCACTTACTGATGTGGCAAAAGATTAGGTACTCATGTAATGATGTTATAGAATAAGATCTAGAAGGTGATTCAATATTCACATATTGATGTGGCAAAAGATTCGATACTCATGTAATGATGTTATAGAATAAGATCCAGAAGGTGATTCAATATTCACATACTGATGTGGCAGAAGATGATTTTGTATACACATTTTGATGTTACAGAAGAAGGTTTAGTATTCATAAGACGATTCAGTATCCACATACTGATGTTGCAGAATGATGATACAATATATAGAAGATGATATAGTACTCACAGAAAATGATTCAGTATTTACATACTGAGGTTGCAAAAGAAGATCCAGTATTCTCATACTAATTTTGATGATGAAGATGCATGGTGTTGTTGCAAAACTTCCTATGACATATAGAGATTCACCACCCAGTTGTACAGTTGTGATGATGGTTGTTGTTGATGTAGAATACCTTCCTAGTTAAGAGGGAGTGTTAAAGTATTTTAACTTCGGAAGATATTCTATTGTACTTTTGTTGTATTCTCCTTCAGAGATGTTATTCCTCCATTCATATATGTCCTTGATGTAATTGGTCATATAAAATTCATGAGGTAAACCCTCTGTTGTAAGTTGGGGAAATAGTACCCACAAAATTAATACATAAAATGTATTTTGAGTCTCCCAAGACCCTAATTAGGGAACCTAGCCAACTTAGTTAGCTAGTTGAGGCAATCACCTAATGAATATAAATAGGTGAGGCACATATCTAATTCATATATATATTACAGTCAAGTATAGCGCTAGAGAAAGAGGAGAAAGAGTCTATTGTGGAAGATGAAGCAATTATTCTTGTTGTTGGGGTTTTACATTCTACTTGGTCGAATTCTATAGTGAGGAAGTTTCATGGGTTTTTCTCCCTTGTGGTTCCCCAGAGGAAATTATTTTTGTTCTCTTGTGTTGTTGTACTTTTGTTTCTTTCAGTGATTCTTTCTCTTATGGTTATGATGTTATGATGCTAAATGTTTTAGATCTTGTATAACCATAAAAAAATAATATATACTATCTTGAATGGTGTTTGAACCATCTATATTTTGTACGATGTTTTGTATGCCCATAGTATCTAAGGGATTTGTCCTTGTCACTGTTGCATATATTTTTTAATCATTGTTCAACATTTTGTTGAATGAATTGACTACTCCATTCAACTATAGATGGTAGGATGCAATTTTGTGATGATCTATCATAATTTTGTGATTAACACAATGATAGTTTAATTATAAAGTGTGTTCTTTGATCACTAATGAGAGTCAAAAGGCATCCAAATCTTGTCAATATATTCTCATATATAAATCGAGCTGCAACTTCAGTGGTGCATGCTCTAACTAGTTCTACCTCGACCCATTTTGTTCCATATTCTACTGCAGTAATAATGCATCATGCACTAGTACGATGACTAGGTTTTGGAAAATGTACGACTAAATCAATTTCCCAGGTTTGAAACATAAGGTTGAGGTTAAAATATATTAATTTCATTTCATGTCATCTTAATAGTTGGACCATTCTTTGACATTTTTCGCACTTATTTACATATGCTTTGTATTCCTTCTGAAAGAAATACCACCATAGTCTTAATTGTAGGATTTTTTTTGTAGTCTTGTTGGCATAGAAATGGAATCTTATGGGTATTGAGTGTGCTTATTCAATGATATCCTATCATTCATGCTCAATTGTACATTGATGGAGTATGTTGTCAAGCCCAAGCTTGTATAAGTACCCATTGATTAATGTGTATGGTGTTTCTTTCATTGTTAGGATCTTTTTTTTTCTTATGTTCTTTGAGGAGCTTATCCTTGTTGTAGTATTTATGTGTGCCGAGTATTTTTTAATTGATTTCAAATAGGTATTCTTTTATTTCAATATGAAACAAGTGTTCAAGGCAAAAATTTGACTTTCCTGATCAAACTAGGATTTGAAATTTGAATTCATGAAACAATAAGAGCTAAAGACATATGAGACCATGGTGGAGAGGTTTATTCACCAAGTATTTTAGTGTTTGATGTATGTATAGAATAAAAGGGATTAGCTAATAAATAATGCTGATATTTTTGTAATGCAAATATCATATCCAGTCCTTCTCATTCAGTCATTGAATAGTTTATTTCACCTTTATTCTACTTTCGATCAATGTATGCATTTGGGTAATCAAGTACGTCATCTCCAGGTTGTGTTAATACTACTTTAACTATTATGCATCAGGCACCAATATGGACATGAAATTTTTTTGTATAGTCTTGAAATTTAAGTATTGGGGCTTCAACTAGTTTTCTTTTAAGCAACTCGAAGGATTCATCACATTATGGTGTCTATAACAATTCAACCTATAATATGAATAGTTCTTCCAAAGGAAATGTAATGTCAGAAAAGTGTCATATAAAGTTCCTGTAATATCTAGTATGTTGAGCAAAATTATAACTTTCTTGGGATTTACTGGAGGTTTTAAGTCAAGTATGACTTTTATTTTATATAGATCCATTTTTATGCCACCCTTGCACACAACATGGCCCAAGAGTATTCCTATTGGTAAGGAAAATAAGAATTTATTTATATTTATGGATAGTTGTATTTGTATGGACCTTTATAGAATTAGGTGAAGCCACTATACATGGTATTTGAGAATTGAATATATATTCTAGCAATCTAAGTATACAACCATTGTTTTATATAGAAATTCTTGGAGAGAGTTTATAAATATCCTAGAGAAGACATTTGGATCATTCTTTAGGCCAAACAACATGAATCTGTAGGAAAATTATTTGAATTCACAAAGAAATGTAGTCTTATGTTGGTCTTCCTTTTCTATTGGAACCTAATTATACCCAGAAAATTCATTGGTGAATGGGTAACTTATATCCAACAACTTCATTTATGATCTCATCGACACAGGGAATCAGGAATGGCTCTATGAGGGTTACTTTATTGAGGCCTCTAAAGTTCAAGTAAACACGATGTAGATTTAGTTTGTCCTTATTTAGATGGACGAACATGGGTCTATCCCATTCTGATTGATCAACTAGGTATATTATTCATGCGTTTCACATATTCTCAATTTATTTCTTGACTATATCTATATATTTCTTGGCTAACTTATATGGTCATTTCTTGACAGGTTTGGCATCATGAATTATGTCATTTTCTTTTATCCCATTTGTTGTTCCAATCCTTTCAAATATTTACAGTCTCATGGAAAGATATCTTGATATTATTTAGGAAAAATAGTTATTTTTGTGGTCTATTACTCTGATTAGTAGTCTCCTATCTTTTCCATTTTTGGTCATCCATTGGTATATATGTCAACTTCTTTTGTCTTAATTTTGAAATCCATCCACTTTGGTACTCTTAGTTCATTGATCATTCATTCACCTTCTTTAAATTCTATAAAATCCATGGGAAACTCCTTATCCTCATCATCATTCTCCTTTTCTTTGGTGGAAATTTTTAAAATGGTATTTTCTAGTTAAATTACTCATGCGTGATCTTTTTTCCATCGAAATCTTTTTCCATAATTTTTTTTTTCCATATCCATATGAGTCGTAAATTGGTCCAACAGTTTCTATTTAATGGAATATGCTTTATATTGTGAGGCTAGTCAAACACTCTGATCAGATTCTTGCTTTATTGTTTTAATGAATTGATGTAATTCTTGTACTTCCTCTCAAAGGCATTCTTCTAGAGGTGAGAATGAGAAATATTTGATAAAGTTTTCCTTAATATTTTTTCAATTAAAGGTTTCCCCTATTTCTTCTTCCATTTGATACCATTTGTTAGGCAAGTTATCTAACATATTTGGGAACAAATCTAATCAGATTCTTTCATCCCTATATCCAACTCCCTTCCATTCTTTCTAAAAATTCTCTATATTCACTACAGGATCTAGACCTTGGAAAAAAAATTAAATTTATATTTTGGATGCTAATTTGTTTCTTCCAAACCTTTCAGTGAAATATGTCGAAGAGGACATCCATGTCTATAGTCATGACTAAGGGGTGTCCCACCATCAAGTTTCTTGACCAATGAATGTTTTGACTAAGATTTGTAATTGACCTTGCTCGCCAATGGTTTTAGATACTTCTTCTACATGAACTACTAATGACTCACATTCGTTGAACCTCAAAGGGGGAAAAGTCACTAGCTCACTTTTCATTGATATAAGAGTTGGATATTATTTTTTCGTTTTCAAAAATCTTTGGTATCATGGTTCAATGACAAACATTGTCAAGTTGGTCATTGAGGGATAACTTCAACCATTCAACATTCTCTTACATGTTTTCCATTATTTTCAATTTTTCAGTAGTACAATTTTGAGTCATAGTTTTCTCCAACCAAATGGGACAACCCAGGTGAATTTCACCAAATTCATTTGGTTATATTGAATCTTCATTCTCTTTCATAAATTGGTATACTTTACTTATATCTATATAGTTATCATCTAGTTCTTCCCGATATTTCCCTTGAGATAGATTAATAGATACTATGACCTTTTTTCCTTTTCCTTTAATTTCTATCCTATGTTTTTTCTAAAGAAACGAAATCTTTCATTTTCTGAACCCAAGGATAGTCGATTCATCATGGAAAGGATTTGTATCCTTCTCTTGGGTCGATGATTTCAAAATCAACATGTGTGCTAATAACCATAGTTGTAGTATTATCATTTTTCCAAACACCAATAGGATCAATCAACCCTTGGTCACTGAGTTTAAGATAAATGTGAAACTCTAATAGTCATGGTCAACCCAATCTTTCCCAAGTAGATATTGTCATTATGTTGGCTTGTGACCCAAAGTTGAGGATGACTTGTGACATTAGAGGAAATTTCAACTCAAAATGGGCCTTTTAACTCTAATTCAAATTCCATGTCATCATGTGTTAGCCAATCAAATTGATTTAAATTTGAAATACCGTATAGGTCTTAAACACTTTTTTAATATAAATTTGGGGATAGGTATCATAAAAAAATACTCTTTTTGTTTGTATTTTCGACATATCTCCCTATGTTTTTACTCAAATTTCGATTGGGAGAGTTCGCTATATGCGGAATTAAATTCTGCATTCAATGAGTACCCACTTGACATACTTTTGATGGACCCCACTACCCCCAAAAAAAGAAATACCTGCAAAAACGTGATGAGCGGGGTCTGTCAAAAGTATGTCGAGTGGGTACTCATTGGATGCGGAATTTAATTCCGCATACAAAGAGCTCTCCCAATTGAAATTTTAGTAAAAACACGAGGATATATGTCAAAAATACAACAACAGAAAAATAGTTTTTTTCTTTTCTTCCTCCAATATTAATAAATATTATTTTATGATTTTAACTATTATTTTATAAAAAAAATTTAGGAGGCCCATCTTGAGTTGAAATTTCCTCTAATGAATGCAGAACAATTCAACTTCAAGGTCAATGAGGGGGTCAATATAAATTTTATGTTTTTGATTTAAACTATAGATATTTTTGAAAACCCTTTCATTCCTTGGATGATTTCTGATAAGATACATTAAGTTGATTAGTCATGCAACAACTTCTTCTTTCATTAGGAGTTGTAATAACTCATTAAGTGTTTTATTTCTGGATTATGCAATATTTTATTTAGAAGCAATTTCTTCAAATATTTTTTTAGCATTGTTAAATATTCATTTTTTCTTCAACGAGTTAGGATAATTATATTCTTTTCATTGTATTGTTTTAACATGGGGGTTATATCCTTTAATCTTTATGCCTTATCCGGTGATTACTTGCAAATTTTTAGTATTCAATGTTTCATGTTTAGGGAAACTAGACAAGAGATAAACATTATTTTTATTATAAAGTATTTCTAACATAATGGGGCACTCTTACAAATTGATCCCCCACTCCACATTTTGTACAAATTTTGAGATCTATTTGATCCTTTCATGGGAATTTGAGACTCAAATGTTCTTCACTATAGCAGATGAAACATAACATATTTTCTTGACCTGCTGTAGGTTTTTTTGTATCTTCCATGACCATTATATCCACCTCATCGGTTGCTTCCATTGTTATGATGGCCGTTTTTGTAGAGTCTTGACATTTCTACTCGATAGTATGTGTATGTTATATTATATGGTAATTTGCTTTAATATTCAAGTTTTTGATATATTATGTAGTTATATGCTATGTCCTCTGACACATTATGCACCATTTTGGTTTTACATTGTCATCATTATAAGGGAAATATGTTGTTGACTACAACTCAAAATTTTCTTAAATGTTGCAAAAATAACTTGTTTGAGTTTTCAAAAAATTCTCTGGTTTCTGCTCTTTTAGGAATATTCTTGGATCTTCTTGGATTTGCTTCATTTCTCTTTGATATGCATTTTTTTCATCATTATATATTATTCATTCAATGTAGGGGAAATCTTCTTTGGAATGTCCTTTCTATGAGCACGTGGTGCACCATCAATCATTATGTTTCATGGTGAGGTGCTAAAGTGATATTTGTATTGTTTCTATTTTTTCTTATGGTCATCTTCCGAAAGGCTTAGTTGAATAATGTGTATTTTATTAAACTCTTAAATATTTATTTAATAATAATCATATGTCATGTATTCATGCAATAACAATGACTTTTTGATTCATAGCTAGAGTCATGCAACAAAAACTAAATCACAACATCTTAGACCATTTTGGATGGCATCTCGATGAGCATATATTTGAATATTCTATCATACTATTTACTATTTCTCCTATTATTTTCTTAATTTATTTCAATTTTTGTTCATCCAAATTCTTTAGTGTCATCTACTTTAAATAAATCTAACAAATTATCTTTGATTTGTTGTTTTGTCTTCGGACCTTCTTCAATAAAATTTGTGTACCATTAGAGTGCTCTATTCTTGAGACCACCTACAAACTGTGCAATTTTTTGGTTTTCATTGTCGATGAGGTTAGATTTCTAGAGAGATTCACATACAAACCATTGTTCTTAGGGTCTCCATCCCCCCTAAGAAACATCATTATTTACTGGAATCCAATCAGCCATGTTAAGAGAACCATAATTTCTACATTGTGTTTGAATACTTAGGAGAGCGGTATGACTGACAAAATGACTTAGTATTTTATGATGTTTGCTAACTTATTGTGGGTGCAACTTGTACAACGATATAAGTAATTATTCTATGGAATATTCATCACTAGGTCAGATCTTCGACAAAGTGTTCACTTCAATCAGTAATGTTGCCGATAGGGGGGTATATCCACATGTTATTAATCAAATAAATTAAAATTTTCTTCTAAATATGAGTGTGAAGGTAATCTAGTTACCATGTGTTGGTTGCTAAATCACCGACATATTTGTAATCCATCCACATTCATCTAGTCAAATCCACATAGTATTATCACCTAGTCCTAGTCTCATGCTGCACTGGATGATTTGTTTAATGGTATTCCTAGTCATTATTATCATTGGTACAAACCTGAAGGGAGTCAAGGCATCTGAAATTTCAATATGCAAGGATTGTGGGGTCAACACCATCGCATGCAAACACTCTTATTGAATCAACACCTCACCTTCTATATCATCTGGTTGAATTTCCATTGACTCACAAAGGACTTTGGTTTCTCGACTATCTCAATCGGTTTCTTAATAATTATTTTTTTATGTAGTGGACTTGTAATATATCTCAACTACTCTCTTTTTTTGTACCTCTTTTCTCTTTCTATGTTTGAATGTCTATTATCTTTTTTAAACAGAAACTGGAAACCTTTTCATTATAGAAAAAAAGCTATGCACAACCATTCATTACAAAAACCCTAAGAATTTTCTATTTTCTACTTTCACCATGATTACAAAGTATGAGATTAAAAATACTATAGATTTACAAAAAACGTTGGTGTTTTTTCTATGATTCACCATACTAGAGGATGGATAGACCCTGATAAACTAATTTAGTTAAGCACTATACAAAAATACATAAACATTAAAGAGAGGGGCCATGTATGCTACTTTTTATTTACTTCCATGCCAAGAGATGGCTTTGAAACCTAGACAGATTCCATTGGACGTGCTCTGAAGACCGTGTTCTTAGTATTAATATGGCTACATTGGGTCCAATTGAGCACCTTCAAAACATCTTTTGAAAGCTTGTCCATTTTTCCCATCATTTATTGAATGTCTTTTTCGAGGTCATCAATTCTTGAGTCTCCAAAAGAGAGTTGGTGAATAACATATCCAATATCAGTAAAGAGATCCTTATTTTTCTTTAGGGTTCCATAGACTACCTCATAAACCCATCAAAGATTAATTTTGAAAACCTCAAAATCTGCCCTGAGACTATGAAGGAATGCATTCCATCCTCTCTTTGCGTTCTTCTCCAGATCCATCTCAGAAGAATCACCTATCAACCATGAATGGGGGGAATTAACCAGCCCAGAAAGGTTGGGGAGATCATTTCTTCACTAGCCCTATCTTTGCCTCTGTATTGGAATGAGAAACTTGGATTACTTCTCAAGGAGATATCGATCTCTGCTTCCATTTCACATGTGGGAATGTTGGGACCAAAGGACATGAGTAAAGGATTAGTTCCTTCAACATAAAGTCTCTAATTATTGATCACGTGGCCTTGGAAATGCACCCCACCATGCATCCTTCTACCTATGCAGCACTTGATTCAGAGATTTGTGAGGGGAGGTAATGGGCAAAAAATATTGATGCCTTAAGCTCCCATGGTAGGAGAATATAAAGGAATGGAATGAAAATATAGGTCACTATTAGCATAGGAAACTAAACCTATCTCTAAAAGAGATCCCTTGTTTGCAAGAAGTTCTACATCCCCATCATTTTCTCAAAGAATATGAAGGGACCGATTTTTATTTTAGAAGAGAATTGGGAGATCATTCAATAGATTCTTTTAGATCTAGTATTTCCTTTTTCATATCTAGTCTATATATTTTGGATGACATGTATTGAGTCACCTATTATAACTACGATGTGTATGCCTATCGTTCCTATAATTTCCATCCCAAGCATAAGTTCCATCCAATTTGCTTCATTGTTGGATTCCCCCCCAGTCCCCAAGAAAAAGATTCCACTATGTTTCCTTCGAGATCAAAGATAATCCAACCCACACCTGTTGCCCATGTGAATGTATATTATTTTTTATGAGTGGCTGGAAAATTATTTCATCAGAGAAAACTTGACTTCTTGCAGTGATTCATTCTTATATATTTATATCTACTAACATCATTCTTCTATTCAAAACACCTGGTCAACAACACACCCATTGTCGAACTGGGTCTTACTGTTTGAAAGAAGTGGGATCAATGACAAATTTAATTTATTCAAAAATTATTCCCACTCGTGTTCTTTAGCGAAGTGTCGTGAGTCCTTTTTCTTTTTCTCCCAGTTTGATGAAGCAAACACATGTAATGGACTTAGGAGGGTTGGTATTGTGGAAAATAAGGATTCATGGAATTCGTTGTAAAATATTTATTTTATTTCATCAACATAAGTCCTTTCTTCAATAGTTTTCTCTTCACATATATTTTCGATTCACTCGTGTAGATTCATTCTTCCTTTAGTATATATCTTGTGCATTAAAAGTATTTCATTTTGGGCATTCAACGTCCTAATGAATGACGTTGAGGAATTTATTTATCTCATGGGGAACTACTCTAAATAATTCATGGGATTCAGTGAAGAGCTTTTCTTAGGCCTATGCAAGCATCATTTTGTTCCTTCTGACATAATTCTGAATGCAATTTGTAATCATTTGTTTCCACAAGTCTCTAATTCTCTCTCGTTCGCCATTTACATATGTATGAATGTTTCATGTTCCATGTTAGTACTACTCAAAATGGAACCAATGCTGTAATATGTGGACTACATGGAGTTACTGGTAATGCATCAACCATAAATATAAGAATCATCATACATATATAAGAGAGAAAAGGGATTAGATAATGGGGACTAGAGGAAGGAGTATATTTACTATACAAATATGATAACCATGTACAAAAGTAAAGCTTATTTTCCCTAGCTCACCATCCTATTATATCTTTAATTCATATAATTATTTAGTTATAGTTTCTTAACTCCTAAGCCAGTTTCCCTAACTGACACGATTAGCTAAGTCGACTACTTCCTCATTGGTTGGGAGGGCCTATTCAGTTGAATGAATAGGTTCTTCCAACACCCATCAAGGTTCCCTACAAAATCCTTTGTATCATTCCCAAAAATGGAACCCTGATACACTATTGGAACTCGACCATCAAAATTTCTCTAAACACCCTTTGACAACTCTCTAATTTTACCTATGATGAAACTCAAACTTCACCTCCAATGACCTTTAGAATTCACCTTTGATGACTATAGGATTTCACCTTTGGTGACACCCAGACTTCACCTCCAATTACCTTCAGAATTCACCTCCAAGAACACTCGTGCACTTCACCTTCAACATACTTTAGACTTCACTTCTGATGACTCTCAACTTTCCACCTTCAATGATACTTGAACTTCACCTCTAATGACCTTCAGGCTTCACCTCTTATGACCTTTGGAATTCACCTCTAATGACTCTTGGAGTTCACCTTCGATGACACTTGGAATTCACCTCCAACAACCTTCGTACTTCACCTTTGACAACTCTTGGATTTCACCTCCAAGGAACTCAAAATCCATCTCTAATGACATTCATACTTCACCTCCAATGACCTTTGGACTTCACTTCTGACGACTCTTAGGGTTCACCTCTTACAACACTTATAATTCACCTCAGAAAATCTTTAGACCTTCCTTCGATGATACATTGGAACTATCCTTTAATATTCTCTCTAACTATTTTTTATATGCACTCAAATTTCCCTATAATATACTATTGGTCTTTAATTCAAATGCCTTTATATTTTCCTCGAAGAATCCATGGAAACAACCTCGATGGATGACTTTCAATATAATTGTCTTCCTCCTCATATCAGACAATTTGTCTAACAGTTTCAAACCCTTCAAATGAAGCATTTTGATGCATCCATGACACTTTGTACATCCACATGGAATCTTACAGTCCCCACACACATTTTCAAAATTCTCAGAAAGTTCTAAGGGTTCCAAATTTTCCCAAAATTTCAAACATGTGGTTGTCATGTAGAATTTTTACTCTCATTGTGTCCCATTGATAATTAATTTCATATCCATGGACAAACCCATCACTTTCACCATTGAAACAACTATGAATCCATGGAACTCTTTTGGTTTCCTTCGTTCTAATCATGCATCGTGTTGTAAGCATTCACTCTAATACCTTTCTATCAGGTCTCCAACTAGTGTGGATGAAATTGTCATTGATGCCAACATGGATTTACAGTGGCCCCACGAGATGTCATTGATTCCACCAAGTCCCACCATGCAGTGCCTTGGATCCCAAACATAGTGGGTTTGTGCCTTGAAGCACCTTGTACCCAGTTGACAAGGTCCTTGTACCCACAAGGCTGGATCTTGAAGCCACCACTTTGCTGAAGATGTTGAAGACCCTGCTGATGATGCCGAAGACCCTAGAGATGGTCTTGAAGCTCTTGTAGATGATTTAGAATCCCTAGATGGGTTGGAGAATCATTAATGACCCATTTTGTGGCCATTCATGCTCTAATGGTGTCATGGTACCCGAGGAGAAGGTATGGCAAACCCACATGTGATGTCATGATGTATCTTGATGATTGGTGGTCTCCTAGTGTGGTTGAGGTGGTTGAAGAAGCCTTGAAGAAGTCTTTGGATCCAAATTTGATGGTGTAATGGTCCTTGTCCTCTTAAAGGTGATGTGGTCAGTAATGACTTGATGAAGACTTGGAACCCTTCATGAAGACTTTGATACCCTTACAAATGTCATGAAGCCCATTACCTACACTTGATGTGGTTAGATGGCATGATGAAGGCTCCCACACACATATGATGGGGCTTGGAAATTCAGACACACTTACTTACATTTGGTAATGATCATTGATGATCCTTGATGAGGTAGTTGGAAGGCTTTTGGTCTTAGAACCCATACACATGATGATGGGATCCTTGATGAAGATGTGGTGGACACACACACATGGCACACATACATTGATCTTAAGGTCAAATGCACATTGCACACCCTTGACTAAGGGTCCTTGGTCCCTCTTATGGTAAGAAGGCTATTGGGGTGTTGATGGCTTTAAGACATACCCTTATCTTGTGATGACCATCTAAATGGTAAGAATATGTGACTCAATTCAAATCCATAAATAAATAAATATAAAATTCAAATAAAAATAAATAAATAAAAATTAAAATTCAATAAATTAATTAATTAATTAATTAAAATATAAATAAATAAAATTCAAATTCAAATTAAATAATAAATAAAATAACAAATACATTTTTAAGTCTTCCCTAAATTTAAATTCAAATTAAATAATAAATAAAATAAAAAGCCCATGAAGTCTGCCCTAATTTCAAGGACGTGGACATATTGAAAGTGTATAAAAGCAAATCACTTTCCACTCCAAATAAATTAATCTAAGCAGCAAGAAGATAACTCGCTGAACTGAAGCAATTTGTGGATTGAGGAAAGAGCTCGTTGGCTAAGCAGAGATGGACTGAAGATTCGGTGATAGCAGCAAAACATTTTTTTTTGGTTTTGATCCATGGATATCCAATGAAAGAGAGCTGGTAGCTGAGACTAGTAGACTGTGTTTTTTTCTCAGCAGCGGCAGCTGAGTAAGAGGAGAAGACATGAATTATTTCACATAGGTATTCTGGTTAGGGTTGCCTCAGTCACGAATTGTATAAAAGAGAAATAGTTTGAGCTTGTTCAACAAACCTGAATTCGGTTGAAGGATTTTCACCTACACATTCTCTATGGAGGCTTGCAGTAGACCACAGACTTCCTTTTGATAACTTTTGTGTTTTTATACAGATAGAACCTAGCCCTCACAAAATTATTCACACAATCTAAGGTTGTTAATGCATGAACTTTGGGGTCTAAACAATCCTATTTTAGTTGCAGCAGCAGAGGTAAACCACAGTCTGAGTTTGCTTGAACATAGTGCATGGTTGAAGTTTAAGGTCTATCTGAAGTAGAACAATCCGAGCTTGTAACAGTGATTGGATTTTTTACACTACACAGTAGCAGTAGTATGATGATGATGATGTACAAGGTATGAAAAATAAACATTTTGAAGTTATGTATGCTATTCTACAAATTGTGATAATACCCTAGACCTATTGATGATGATGATGTGTACTTAACACATATACAGTCAAGCCTGAAAGTGATGATTGATGTACTGCTTGATGATGCACATATATAGTATGATGATGATAAGTGGAGTATGCACAGTGACATCCAGTGAAGTATGTACAAACAGTGGTGAAGATCTTCTACAGTGATCTGTGTGAATATTTATACATTCTCCATTCATTACAAACTACTTGATGATGCTTTGATGAGATGATGATGTATTCTATGATACTATATGATACAAGAAAACTATGATGATATGATGTTGAACACTCTGATGATATATGATGCTTTTGGCATGACTAGTGGATGTGATAAATTTCTTCATATGACTGAAGAGGACATGAGAAAACACTTGGGATGAACAGACTCTTGATATGGCTGACACTTGATGATGATGATAGTGGCATGCTTCATTTAACAGTACTTAAACAATGACAGTGGTGTATAAGTCAATCATGATGATGATGATAGTGATGTGTGAGTGATTCTTTTGCACAGTGAAGAAGTGATCTCAGTCTTAATCCAAGTAAGCACTTATTGCAGACATATTGAAGAAGTTCTGCTGATAGATCTCAGTACTTTGTCTAGTTGAATGTGTAGTGGTTAGAGCATAGATTGAAATTTAATTTGGACAATTGTTGAAGAAACCTCAAAGACCTAATAACACATGATGGTATGTTGAGGTTGGCCTGGATTGTGAACTTGATAGCCCTTGACAACAAAAGTTACTAGTGCAGATCTCTTTATGATTGGACTATGTTGTATACACTTGACAGCGAAAGCTCAAAATAAAGACATATTGAGCATATGATCAAACAACTTTGTATGCTATCCTGAGCAGTGATTTGGATTGAGAAGTACATGAGAAGACTCTTTGATGTCTTGACATAAACAGTATATCAACAAACTCCTTGATATCTTTGTATGACGTGCATAAGCAAATTCCTTGTTGCCTTTGCATAAGTTATTAGATTGATGGTGAAAGCAGTGACATGATTGATTTGACTATGACAGTAGATTGATGGTGAAAGCAGAGACAAGTTGATTGACTTGACTATGACAGCAGTGTAGATGACATGTTTGATGAGCAGATGACTAGCAGTAGTGCTTGTGATGAACAGATTGATATGATGTGTATTTACAGCAGTAAGAAAGGATGATTGTATGATGTTGGCAGCAATTTGATGGACAGAATGATGTATTCATGGTTATGGTCAGAATGATGTGCCTGTAGATATGGTGTGATGTGACAGTGATGAAAATGTGTTGAGATAGTGAGCTTAAATTGTAAATGCAAGCTTGTCTTGCATATGAGGTTAGGATACCTCAAACCCTTGTTAGCAAGGTCTAAGAAAACTAGGCAGGGTCTTGGATGAAGAATAGGTGCTCTTTATATCAGTAGGTGCTGATTTTATCTCACGATTGTAGCTGGTCCAAAACTAATACAAAAATATTACAAAATTATATGGTGTTGTGTTCTTTTGTGTTATGGCTCTTGATGATTCAAATGCTTATGATATGTAAATGATGAAGTCAAAGATGTTTATGAAATGATTATGAAATTGGTAGAATAGTAGAATGATGAATTGGTAGTTAATTGTGACAAGCTAAGAAAAGGTTTAATATTGGATTTACACTGATTCACCCCCCCTCTCAGTGTCTAACAACTAGCCCAATTGTACTTTTGAGTTGACAGGTAACTTCAAAACCCATAGTCTAACACCTTAAATGAATTCTATCAAATTTATTTCTCTAATACCAAACTATAAGTTTCCATGTCACCTCTGTAGAACTTTTAAATGACAGAGAACTTAGTTTATTCCTAATATTGAGATTTAACTTCTTCTAATTTAAAACAAAACGCTACAATTTGAACTCTGATGTGATTTTATCTTAAATAATAAATCTAAGTTATGCTAACTTGTAATTGCAATTTATACATTTACAGGGGTTTGGGATCCCAAGCTTATCAATCCATGTAGGTATAAATAATACAATTGATATCGTAATTCCACAGATAAATACACTGAGGTACATTACTACAGAATTAATAACTACATTATCATTTTACACAATGGAATACATCATGACTACACAACATAATACAATGTAATTTGGCCACATATTACTTACAACCATGGTCTCCCAAATCCATATCAATTTACCACACAATTATACAACATAATTACTCATACTAGTTCTACATGAACGCTATGAGAAATTACAAACAACCATACATTCATGCATATTCACAAGTCGAAACAAAAATCATAACCTATAACAAAATTAAACCAAAAAAATAATAACTTATAACATATTCATGCATATTGAACAAAAAAATCATAACCTATAACAAAATAAAACAACAATTATAACAATTAAACAAAAAAATTTAAACATAAAATAATAAATTTTAAATAACATTAAAATTAACATTATAACATTTAATTTATAACATAAATAACACTTTAGTTGATACTTAAGAACATTCTAAATTTAATTTAATCAACATTATAAACAACCTTGGAACTTTAAACAATAATTTAACCATTCACTTTACTAAGAATACATAAAGAACATTAACATATTAACATTTACTTTGAACATATAGACACTTTTACTTTAAACCCTTATTAATAATAATAACATTTAACATTTAAGAACACATAATTTTTTTAACCTGTAACTAAAAATAAAATTACAACATTCAAACCATAGTATAATAATAGTATAATAATGAACATAATAATATTAATAAAAACCTATATTATATTAATAATAATAGATAATAATACTTAAAATATTTGACAAAACCCTAATTCTACCAAAACCAACCAAAATAATTAAATTTATAAATTAAAAAGAAACAAACATTATTTATACCTCACACCCGTGTGCAAAAAAGAGTGAGATTCATGTTCTCCTAAGGATGAACTTGCTTAAAAGTTTCGAAACTTGTCGAATTGAAAAATTCTCCTCACATATTTCCTCTAACTCTTAAATCTTTGACGGTGGATTAATAATGTGACAACATATCCATTCCAAAACTTAAATTAGCCATGACAAAATAATCATAACCATAACATAAATATGAATATGCTACTTATCATAACAATAAGTCCAACTAGATACAGGGTTCGAATGTACTTCTAGTTGTAGGATCTTTGTTATACTCAATCTTTCTACAACTAAGGATACCTCCAAGCTATGTCGATAATTCCACAAGGGGGATCTACACCTAAGTATTTATCCCATTCCTTTCTCTCGACCTAACCATTCCTAGGAAATTTGATAGGATTTTCTCTTGGCTCAATCACTCACATGCTCATACAAGGCTTTTCACTTAACCTAGCTGCTCACATGATTTCATAGGATTTTCAGGATTCCTTGTTCACTCAACTCAATTCCTCATGCAACCCATTGATGTGGAGACCCCATCCACATCTATACCAATCCTTAGGAATCACTCCCCATCAACCTGTACAACACAAGGAACAAAACCCTTCTTTGAGGTAATGGCTCCTCATGTGCTCTTTAGTTCCCTTCCAATGCTCTAGAATAGGTTAGGCATGAAGTCTCTGTACTAGGATTCCAGGGAACAGAGTATGCAGTCCAAGTCTCACCAATAAGGGATCACTAACCCGATACACCAATTCTAAGGAAATACTACATGTCTTGGGAGTCCAAGCCGAGTTCACATCTCAACCAACCAACCATGAATTAGTTGAATCCATACATTCATAGAGATATGTCTTACACAATATTTCCCCTTTGTATTTTTAATAGGAACTCAATGGTATCACTTCTAGGATAAGTCTGTGACTTTTCCCGTTGAACTAAAAAACAACCCTCAACTCTCGACCTCCCAACTGAACTTGAACTCCCTCCATTGAACCAAATTTCCATATTTATTTTCATGTTGGGAAATTGACACATGGATCCCAAGGAAACCCACTCTTAATCCCTTATTAGCATAACTAAGTAGGGAATTAATATTGACATAATTTAATCAAGAGACCTTAGGTTATTCGGATCTTTATGGTTAAAGTGAGGTTAAAGACATTCTGACTAGGGTACCTTTTCCACCTTGTCCTCTCCTCACAATTGACACTTGTGGATAGCTCATGGTGTTAGATTTTTCAACATTTAAGCTAGCATTATGATAACATCTTTTCACTGAGAGAATAACAAGCACAGCAATCACATAAGCACA
This sequence comes from Pseudotsuga menziesii, assembly GCA_001517045.1. NCBI lineage: Eukaryota > Viridiplantae > Streptophyta > Pinopsida > Pinales > Pinaceae > Pseudotsuga > Pseudotsuga menziesii. The sequence goes on from LPNX010939362.1 coordinate 111,074, forward strand.
TCACAAGAGACAAGAGACACAAATATTTTAGAAGGGGAAACCATAAATGGAGAAAACCCCTCAACTTCCTCTAAGATAGTATCACCACAAGATGTGAAACCCAAAACAGTAAGATGACCTCCCAACACAACAGCATCCTTCTGTCTTCTTTCAAGCCAAAGTATTTCCTTCTCCAAAGGTGCACCACACTTGAGAGAGCAAGTGATGTATTTCACAAGTGATAAATAGAGAGATTCTCACTCTCTATTTATATTCTTCTGTTGACTTGAAGTGCACTCAACCATGTAGGCTTAACTTACAATTACTTACTCGAGCCTACACCTTAATTAGTGTATAATAACCCAAGTGCCCCGAAACTGTGGGGACTTACCTAATGACTTGATATGACTTGTTTACATTATTAATTCTCCCGATCGGAACATCGGGGTAAGACAACATGACTCAAATACATAATAGAAACATCCCGGAATAAACATCGGGTTACAATACATAGAAGATATATGGAAGAATAAATTCTGAAGTTACATATACATCAACACTCCCTCTTAACTAGGAAGGTATTCTTTCGACACAATTTTTCAGCACTGGTCTTCTTCTCTGCATCAACTGGATCATCTTCGTCTTGAGTCATCTTCGTCTTCAAGTCATCTTCATCTTCAAGTCATCTGGATCTGGATCATCTCTCGATCTAGATCAACACAAATGGCATCACTGGATCTAGATCATCACTCGATTTGGATCAACATCACTGGACTGGATCTGGATCATCACTCGATCTGGATCAACATCAAATGGCATCACTGGATCTAGATCATCACTCGATCTGGATCAACATCAAATGGCATCACTGGATCTAGATCATCACTCGATCTGGATCAACATCACTGGACTGGATCTGGATCATCACTCGATCTAGATCACCACTACTGGATCTAGATCATCACTCGATCTGGATCTCTCGGAGTCATCATAACTGGATCTGGATCATCTCTCGATCTGGATCTCCTCTAGTCATCATCATGTGTATACTATCTCGTCATAGGAAGTTCTACAGAGCCAGCCCTTTTTCATGCTAGTTGCAGGCCTACCCTCATGTAGGTCTTCGCCCAGGACTTATATCTGACCTGCTCGTCAGAAAGGCACGCCCAGCACTTATATCTGACCTGCTCGTCAGAAGGGCCCAGCACTCACATTCACCAGCATGATAGGACACACCTACTATCATCTGTGAAATGGCTTAGCACTTATAATCACCAGCATGGTAGGACACACCTACTACCATCTGTGAAATGGCTCTGCACTTATATCTGACCTACTCGTCAGAAAGGCACAATCCCATCCAGGGGAACACATCCAACCACACTGATGGGAGACTCCTATCTAGACAGGAACACATCCTATCACAGTGATAAGAGATTTCCGCACTTACATCTAACCTCCTCGTCAGAAAAGCACAACCATCTAGGGGAACACATCCAACCACACTGATGGAAGACTCCTATCCAGACAGGAACACATCCTATCACAGTGATAAGAGATTTCAGCACTTATATCTGGTCCTACGAGAACACATCCCAGCAGTCACTCCAGAAAGGCTCTGCACTTACATCCATCCAGGGGAACACATCCAACCACACTGATGGAAAGGCTTGCACTCACATCTGATCCTACGAGAACACATCCCAGCAGTCATATCAGAATGGCCCCCAGTCCTCGACTGAGCTACCTGGTAACTGACCAGGCACCTCCACTCTCATAGATAATGGAAATTGCCCTTACATCCGACCTGCTCGTCGAAATGGCCAACACTCACATCTGACATGGAAGGAACTAAATCCTTTAGCCATGAATAGAATGGTTCAACCCTTACATCTGATCAAGTGGGAACACATCCCTCTGTCACATCAGAATGGCTATACAGTCTTGTACTGAATCATCCTGGTAACTGACCAGGTGCCTCCATTCCTATAATGGCAATTGCCCTTACATCCGACCTGCTCGTCGGAATGGCCAACAATCATATCTGACATGGAAGGAACCAATCCTCTCACCATGACAGAATGGCTATAGATCTTGATACTCATATCAATCATGGAAGGAACCAATCCTCTCACCATGACGGAATGTCTCAGCCCTTACATCTGACCATGGAAGGAACCAATCCTCTCACCATGTCAGAATGGCTATGGATCTCATCACTGTATCTGGGAGGAAGCCTCAATCTGGAGAACACCAAGTCTCTCTCTGAAGTACTCGAACTTCAGTCTAGCCAATGGCTTCGTCAATACATCAGCTATCTGTTCCTCCGTCGCAACATACAGGAGCTTCACTGATCCTCTCTGCACCATATCCCTGATATAGTGATACTTGATCTCGATGTGCTTCGACTTGTCATGGAACACTGGATTCTCTGACAACTTCACACAACTCTGGTTGTCACAGTGTATACAAGTAGCATTCAACTGGAGATCAAATATATCAGACAGTAGCTTTCGCAACCATACTGCCTCACAACTAGCTGAACAAGCTGCGACATACTCTGCTTCAGCTGTGCTCAGTGCCACACAGGATTGCTTGCTGCTAAACCAAGAGATCACACCTGATCCCATACTGAAGCAACATCCTGAAGTAATCTTCCTGTCGATGGCACTGCCTGCCCAATCTGAATCAACATAACCCTCTAGGTTAATCTTCTGATTCACATCGTACTTGAGTCCATAATCAACTGTACCCCTACAAGCTTTGCAACCATCAGGTGAACATGTCTCAATGTGTTCATAGCAAAGCAAATATCTGGTCTCAGGTACATCAAGGACCCAATCATCTGACGATACATCATAGCATCAACCATCTCGGATGAAGCATCACTCAATAGCTTCATGTTCGATGCCATAGGTGTGGTCATGCATCCATCATCCCAAATCTCTTCAGGATATCTACTGCATACTTCCCTTGTCCAAGGAATATTCCATCCATACTCTGCCACACTTCCATGCCTAGAACAATAGTGCATTGACACATAACAGGAACATCACTGGTCTTCTGCCTTCAACCTTGAAGCAAAGGTTGGAAACCACTTTACTCTTAGTAAAGCCTAGAGTCATCAGTAATATGCCCATCTTGTTGTACCATGTCGAACCTCAAGATATTCTGTAGTCACTCCCTCTAAAATGGAGCATCATACTCCCTCTGTCTCTTGTACTCTATGCACTGAAACATTCTGTACTGGAGTGACAAGTAGTATCCATCTAGGATCACTGGATGCTAAGATCCTCTATCTTGAACTTCTTCAAAAGCTCATATTGCACCCATCTGTGAGCTTGTCATCCTCTATCAACCTTGTAGCAAAGGTTAAGATATTCATCAAGCTCATCATGTATGTGTTATCCCATGGGTGTCTTCTGAACTCGTACAAGGCCTTCTTTCATTTGCACACATGATTATGCATGTCATGTGACTTCACTTCTATTAGCTGTAAATATTTCTTCGTAGACTATGCCTTCTCTTTGTGAGAAGCCTCATGCTACGAATCTTGCTTTGTATCCCACGATGTTTCCATCCACTGCATGATGGAACTATGAACTTTTCTTCAGGTCTCGATACTACGCCTAGACATCATTCTTCTTGAACTGATCTTCCCTTTCTTCTTGGTGGTTGGAAGGTTCTGTATCAATGATGTCACTGCACTCGACATATTATTCTTTGTCTTTGAACTGTCGTCACTTTTTCTTCGAAACAAGTCTTCATTCTTCTTTGCTTGTAGTCGATTATGTATGCGGTCTTTCCTGCAAGTCAAATGCAATTGTATGGTTAGAAACATTTCATAAGGAATATTTATACTGGCAAACACTTATGCATAGAAATTTGATCATGCAACTACTTTAGCCAATACAACATTCATCCATATCTCACTGAAACTTTCTAGATGCCTTCCATCTCTACCAGGACAACATTGAGATTATGCACTAATCCAATATGTCAGCAAAGAGGTTTCATTCTAGATAAGTAGCAATGGATAATTTGTATAGCACCATGAGCTACTTACCCATCACATGCATATTAGTAGTATACTCTCATTAATGCAAACATCCTATCATGCATAATACAATAACTAAATATAAACAAATGCATAACAAAATAATATCATGAAATGACAATTGAATACTTATCTTTATTTGTTTCATGGGTATACTCCTTCTTGAGTCTTCAGCTTCATCGTCTTCTTCATTCATGATAGCATCGTTTCTTATCCAAGTGTTGAGGTGGATAAGAGGTTCTTCAAGATTTGATTTCTTCATATTCCTCATTGCTTGAGGGATCTTCTTTCGATGGTGAAAGCTTGATCTTCAATTGCTCCCATCTTCTCTACTCTTCTTATGAGTCAAGCTTCTTCTTCTTCTCGAAGTTTGCTAAAAGTAATCACTTCCTTCTGGCACATATTCCTCACATGAATGAATCCTACGATCCTGGGAGGCCATTCAAGGTGGCCATCACTACTTTTGCATTCTTCACTTTTTCTTTTACCGCTTCAAGTTGTTCTTTGATTTGAGAGACTCTTATGACTGCATGGTCTCTACATTTTGGACCTTCACATTCTTCAACTGGTTTCTTTAGGTCATATTCTGATTTTGTTCTTCCCTTCAAATAGTTTGAAATTCTGGAAGACCTTCAACAGCTTTGCTTGCAATAGGTAGTGTTCTGTAATGCACATGTGCAAGCCTTCTATGCCAAAGCTCATTTGGCTCTACTATGTCATGGATCAAGGCTTGTTCTAGATGGCCCTTCAAATTGTACAAGCCTCCTTCTTGTTCTCCAATCACTACCGCATCATCAATAGTCTTTCCTTTTGGCCACATGATGACCTGACCATCTATGATTGCAACCTGCATTCCTTTTGCATCAATGCTGAAATGGAGAGAAGGTTCTTCTTCAATCCTTGTGAGGTGATTCATGTTCTGACAGTCTTACAAAGGATTCCTTGAATCCCGTCATATGTTTGTAAGCCCCACTGTCTATAAGCCAATCATCACTTCCATGAGTAATGTTACCTGTGAGAGTTGATATTAGAACATATTCATCCTCGCTTGAAGAATCTTCACTTTCATATCTGGATCTCTTTCTGGATGGTTCATCATCCTCTGCAGCATGAGCATGATGTCTTCTTTGGCCTCGTCTCCCTCTGAAACTGGAACCTCTATACTCATGTAGGTGTCCAATCCCGTTTCTTTAGAGAGATCAAATAATTCTATGCTTGGAAGTTGTCAACTTCACCAAGCTTATCATCAATCTATTGTGATAGATCATATTGAAATGAGAACCTCAAATGGAAATAGCAAAGGATTAGATCTTACCGATTTGAGATGTCCGTCCTTGTCCCGAAGTTTGTTGATCTAGGGTTTGTCACATAAACCCTAATTTTTAAAACTTGGAATCTTTCAGATATTATTGGATTAACAGATAGATCTCTTCAAATGGATCTGTCCAATGTACTCCTTTTCTAAAAATAGTGGAGGGAAGCTCCTGAAACAGGAAGCCCTAATTTTCTAATTTCTTCTGCAGAAATTCCTATTACTGTTTCTATGATATCTCCGACATTACTAATCCTCTATGTCTACAATTTCTCACTGAGGTAACCACACATGTCCCTGATCCAAAACCATAGGTTTCATCAGAATTGGTTTCACCATTTTGGATTTATGAGCCTTTTCCCAAGGTGACCTGTTACAGGACTGTTCAGAACAGCGAAGTTGTACGGAATGCCACGTGTCACTGGTTCATCTTCTGAGTCTGATATTTGGACCACAGAAATTAAAATCCATGCCCTTTCTGGAACATCTTCAAGAATTCCATTTGGACCTCTTTATCCCAATATATTGCAGATCTCCCCAGGTGTCCTGTTTATGGATGATTTCTGGAAGAGGCTGGAACCCTAACTTGGAGAGATCATATCTCCTAGAATATATAGAATATGAGGCTGATATTTGGACACAGGATTAATAATTATTTTATATTCGGTCCCTGCAATTTTCAGCTTCTGATACGTCGCCAATCTCAGAATATAGAGACTGTAACAAAACTTAGCAGTTTTAGTATTTAGGGTTTCTCCTAGCTCAGGGTCAAACTAGGGTTTGACTTTCCCGGAGTTTCACCCAACCAAATTTATTGATTCAGGTCTCTAAACTTTGGTTTTTATGAGGATAAAAATCCTATGCTGGTCTCACTCAAAAATTCATCTTCTGTAGAAAGCCCTAATTTCCACATCGAAACTGAAAATGCTTGAAATTGAATTCCGCATCGACAGAAAGATGCACCCTTCAATGGAGAGTCATCCTAGCATACTTTTGCTGAAAATCTGTGGAGGAAGATCCACAAAATAGGAATCCCTAGTTCCTGTAGCTGCACAATGTCTTCTTCTCAGGTTAGCTCTGATACCATGTTAGATTTTTCAACATTTAAGCTAGCATTATGATAAGATCTTTTCAGTGAGAGAATAACAAGCACAGCAATCACATAAGCACATCACAAGAGACAAGAGACACAAATATTTTAGGAGGGGAAACCATAAATGGAGAAAACCCCTCAACTTCCTCTAAGATAGTATCACCACAAGATGTGAAACCCAAAACAGTAAGATGACCTCCCAACACAACATCATCCTTCTGTCTTCTGTCAAGCCAAAGTATTTCCTTCTCCAAAGGTGCGCCACACTTGAGAGAGCAAGTGATGTATTTCACAAGTGATAAATAGAGAGATTCTCACTCTCTATTTATATTCTTCTGTTGACTTGAAGTGCACTCAACCATGTAGGCTTAACTTACAATTACTTACTCGAGCCTACACCTTAATTAGTGTATAATAACCCAAGTGCCCCAAAACTGTGGGGACTTACCTAATGACTTGATATGACTTGTTTACATTATTAAGTCTCCCGATCGGAACATCGGGGTAAGACAACATGACTCAAATACATAATAGAAACATCCCGGAATATACATCGGGTTACAATACATAGAAGATATATGGAAGAATACATTCTGAAGTTACATATACATCAACACATGGACCCCAATATATTTTGATCTAATTCTATCCTACATCCACTCATTATTTTTATTTATAAACGTAACAAAATTATACATACCAATATTTAGGTCGTTCCAACTACTATCTTAAGCTTCCATCCTTTCAAAATAAATTCATATTTATGTCTTAACATTCAAGAAGAAACATGGGTGTTATAGTTAGTATATTATTTCACATTGGAATGATAAGCACACAGATTAATGAGGTGGTTATGAATGTTAACTTTATGCACATCAATTGAGAAACCAAAATTTGCAATTATGTGTTAACTTGATGAAAATAAAATGATCAAAAACCAAAATTTGTAATTCTTGGAATGGGTATGCTTAACATATTGATATTGATATTGATTTGTTCAAATTTTATCAAATAATATCATTTATACATGCTTGAAAAATTTAGGCATGAAATAGTGTAGATAGTTGAGCTTCGATATTTTGGGGATACCATGTGTATTGGATGTTAATACAAGATAGATGACATACTTTAAATAATGCACTAGACAAATGTATTCACATAGCGAGGCGTGAACCTAATTCACAACAAACTTTAATTCTACATTAGGAATTATGCATGATGAAGACTTGGAAATGTTGCATTTATATGTCTAAGGTTGAGAAGGACGTAAGATATCCAAAAACACACTAAAGCACATATCAATAACCCAAGAAGAGCAATAACTCTTATCAAACCATTATTAGAAGTGCAAGTTTCATCAAATAGTGACCAAGTTATATATTTTTAGAAGAATAATGTTTGTTATTTAAAAAATTAAATATACTAAATAATTAAAATATATAATTAGTTTGTGATTTTTTATAAATTAAAATTTGAAAATTATTTTGTTGAAAGAACAATCTTTATATCAATAATATTTCATTAATTTTAGTTTTGAATATTTTTAGTTGTATAAGTAAACAATTTTATTTCAAAAGTATAATATTCAATTTTGAATTTTAAACAAATTAAAGTAAATTTACATTTAACATTTTAGTTGGTGTTTTATATTCAAAAGTTTACTTCCATAAATTTAAATTTAATATCCACTATTTAACTTCTAAATATTTTTATCAACTTTAAATGACTATATAGAACTATGCTTAATTTGGCCTATGGGTGTACCAAAATGGTGTACATGACCTTGATAAACTTGAGATACTTCTATGAACTACAATAGTAGATACTTCTATGAACTACAACAATTCACAATCCTTAGTGGTGAATATAATCGTTAGTCATGAATTACAATTATTTACAATCGTTAGTGGTTCAAGTCACTAATTTTCAATATTACATATGAAAACTAGGAAATCTAATAGGAGCATTGTTATTTGTTATTTGGGTTTAGGGTTGGGTATCAGTGGTTGATAATATTTTTTTTAAATATTAAAGATATATTTTAATAAAATGTTGTAATTTACATTCTATATATAACTCTTAGCTAAAAACACACTAAGGCAAATATTAATGTCCAAAAAAAAGCAATGGTCATTATGGCATCATTAATAAAAATGAAAGTTTCAATTACATCAAATAGTTACACCAAGGAAAATATTAATAACCCCAAAAAGAAGCAATAGTCATAATAGCACCATTAGTAAAAATGCAAGTTTCAATCACATCAAATAGTTACCAAGTTATAGATTCTTAGTAGAATAATGTATTATATTTAAAAACTTAAATATAATAAATAATAAAAATATGGAATTAGTTTGTATTCTTTTTTAATAAAAATTTAAATAATATGTTATTGAAAGAAAAATTCTCATATATTATTATTATTATTTTATTATTTTAGTTTTTGATAATTTTAGTTGTATAAATAATTTTTTCAATTAAAAGTTTAATATTCAATTCTGTATTTTGAATCATTTAAGGAAAATTTACATCCATCATTGTTTTATTTGGGGTTTTATATTCAATTTTTTACTTGTAATTTTAGTTTTTTACCTCTTAAAAATAAAATTAGGTGTTTAATATTCAACTTCTAGACCTTTTTATCAACTTTAATTGATATTTATGAACTATTTTAAATTAACCTAAGGGTGAACCAAAGTGGTGTAATTTGAGATACTTCTATTGAATAAATTGAAATACATCTACAATATAAATTTATACTATTATGATTGATTTATGGAACCAATAATTCTTGCTATTGGTTGAGATCACTAATTTTCAATATTATAATGGAAGACTAGGAAATCAAACCCATAATAGGATTACTATTATAGGTTCTTTATTGGGGTTGAAAAATGGTTACCATAGGTTGATAAATAAGTTTTTGTTGTTTTTGGATATCTTAAATACACATTTCAATCAAATTTTTACATATACATACATATACATATACATATATATACATATACATACATACATACATACATACATACATACATACATACATACATACATACATATATATATATATATATAAAGTTGGTAGCTCTTCATTAAAAAAACTAAACATTGCTATATTTCAACTAAATATTTTATGAAAGATTACAAATAACTATTTTTAAAGTCCCTACTTGGAATTTTGGAGAGAAGTGTAATTTGGGCAATTTTTGAGATGTACTAGTCAATACTGTAGGGGTTCCAGGTGACTCCACATGGACTTGAATTTCAAATGTAAGAGTATGATGAGTCTTAGAACATACAAATATGACCTATTAACACTTTTATATAAATTTAAACTCCTGCAAATTTGTTTGGGGATAAGGAGAAAAAGTGCAAATTTCCTAGGAAATTGAGGTCAAATCCCCCCAAGGGTGGAGGCCAATTTAGATCTCCAACTCAAGTGAGAATCTCCGAAATTTCAGAAAATATTAGAGGGATGAATATCAAACATCAATGACTATAATTAGTAATTGTTATTAATCTCTTCAAACTGATTATGATGCCCAACATTTGTATGGTAACTTTCATGGAAATTGCTTAAGGGAAAATTGCATTACTAGCTCAAAATTGACACATGAAAAGTAGAATAGATGGTTCAGAGAGTAACTCAGAAAAAATATACAGAATTCAAATGGTTGTCACAACAGCCTCAAACTCAGAAAAAATACCTCATATAAATCCTATATAAAACTCCTTCGAGATTGAAACCAAAGTCGTGAAAACTAGTAATTCAATGGCATGGGAATACAAGCTTTTCACACATGAGTTTATAGATTCAGATACTAAGAATATGGAGATGAAATTATAGATTCATACATCATTTATTTATTCCCCAACATCATAAAAATTATATAATAAACCTCATACAAATATGATATAAAACTCCTTCAAGATTGAAGCCAAATTCATGAAAACTAGTGATTCAATGGCATGAAATTGCAAGATTTTCACACATGATTTTCTTATATTTAGAGCTACAAATAATATGGAAACTAAAGTACATATAAATGCATCATATACCCAATCTTGGGAATCAAATGTACTTAGCAAAGAGAAAACAAAATCGAACAAGTGTGCCATCAACTTGAGAGTGTGGGGGAATGGGGAAGGAGTGAGATAAGATGGAAATAGATGATGAATAGAGATATATGGAACTTAAAACTACAACTAAACGCCATAAATAAGTTCCATTGAGATGTCCTAATTTCCTATCCATCAACCAACTCCCTCGAAATTGGTTCAAGCAAGGAAAGTAAACACCCATCATTAAATGGACAAGCAAAAACTCACCAAAATTCCAAATGCCAATTAACAAATGATCAAAATCCATTCTCCTTACTCAATAAATCCGCTTTTTTTAACTTCATGAGGCCTCCTAATGTCTAATTTCCCTCCATAGGATTCCTCCAACTCAACTTAGTGGTTTAGTAACTCCTATAACACTTGTCTTCTTTCTTCATGCTCCAACTCTTTCTACAGTTCAAATGGATTCCTCTAACTCCTAAAGTGATCCCTTTTGGTGGCTACTTTTAGTTGTCATTTAATATTTATCATGATCCTACAATCAGGTCTCAATTTGTCATATTAGCCATAGAATCATTCACTTTTTGTTGTCATAGAGTGCATGGAATCTCCCTCAAAGTGGCACAATTTGTCTTCTTTGTCTCTTCATCTTCCATGGGTGTTACTCTCCTCTCCTAATTAGAATTCCTTGGATAATTCTAGGCTATATGACACCACATCATCCTCTAATAATGTTTCATTCCCCTTGGGTTCGAAATTGGATGAAGGTCATGCCAAGTGTGTGGGGAATCTAGTCACTCAAAGACTCGACAAGCTTCCAATTGTATTCATGAACTAATTCCACCTTATTTTCTTAACATTTATTATTTATGTGACCAATTTTCATGTGAATATGGTAAACTAAGTTCCTTTTGGGTCCTGTAGCTCCCTTATTACAAAATTTATGTCTCCACCTCAACCTAGGGAACTAGTAGGTTGGTGAAACATTATTTGCAGGTAGTATTATTTGGATAGTGAGATGACACTATTTGTAAGGTTATAGCTAAGAATATTTTTGTTTTTTAAACCATTTTAGCTATTTGAAAATAAATTTAATGTGTTCTGTTTATATGTCTAGTAGTTTGCATTAATTCTATGGAAGGGTTGATTAGAGATGAATTTTATTTAGTCAAAGAATACCAAACAAAAAAATTATTTTGATAAAATCTAAATTTTAATTAAATTTAAGATATTGTTCGTAAATTGATTAAGGAATAGGTTGTAATTAAAATTAAATATCTAATTAAAAATTATATTATGTGTTTCTAATTTAAATCACTAATAAATCTCAAATTAGATTTCAAAATAAATAAATCAATAATGATGTTAATCATTAACATACACAACAAACTTTATAAACACCATCAACATCAGTTCATGACATGAAAAGAAATAATATATAACATGAACACTAATCTCAAAATCAATATATATGTCAAATATTAATGTCAAACATGTCATCTCAAATTTGAATGAGTGATACATCTGAACATCCCCCTTTTAACAATCCTAGGTTTGTGAATCCCAAACTGTTTGAGATAACTCCTATTGGAAAAGTTGTTTCTTCCTTCTCTCCTTCTGAAACTTTTTTCAAGGCCCTTAGAGCAAAGCTACCCCATGCAGGGGTTCCTTAATAATCTTCTTGAGATTCAATGTTAGAGGGCTTAGTGATTCTCCCAAAAGAACTACCTTCATGAAATTGATTGAAATGGTCAATACAGATATAATTCTTCTTCAAGAGACTATATCCTCGAGTGTTCATGCATGTGGTTTTTTTCGCAAGATGTTTCTTTCTTGGAATTATTGTGGAAAAGATGCAAATGGGTTATTGGGTGGGTTTTTAGTTGCATAGAATCATCTAAAGGATATAGTCTTCCGTTTCAATACTGAGCTTGGTATACTTATTGAAGGCAGGGTAAAGGGATTAAATAGGATTATCCGAATCCTAAACATCTATGGGACTTATAACCATAGGAAATATTTATGGGATAAAGTGTTTTGAATTGGATTTCTTAATGATCCTTCCCTTATTATTGCAGGTCATTTGAATTTGGCTTGTCTTCCATGGAATTTTCGGGATCATGTAGCTTAACATGTTCCTTGGCTAATTTTGTTAGAAATACTTTCGAGGATGCCAACTTAATCAATCTAACTCCTAGTGTTCTAGTTCCCACATGGAATAATGGTTGAGTTGGAAAAGATGGCATAACAAAAAGGTTGGATGGTTTTTTATTAGCTGAAAAATTAAGCATGGATATTGGCAGATACAGGTCTTGGTCCTTATCCTATGGAATATTTCATCATAAACCAATTGTCTATCAGATGGATTTAGATAACATGAAGTAGAGCTATCCATTCAAGTTCAACCATTCATGACTTGAATATAAGGCGTTTTGTGATATGTTTTATGCTAAATGGGAGTACTATTCAAAAAAAGAGTTTTATTCTTCGACTCGGTCTCTTTTATATAAACTAAAGAAGTTGAAATTTGATTTGTTCACATGGGAAAATAAAAAGAAGGAAGATAATCAAGCTAAACTGGCACATATTGAGATGCAATTGAATATCCTATGTGAGACTATTGGTGATTATTTTTTCTCTAATATTAGAAAATAAAAAATAGTTTCTTTACAGGATACAAGGAAAAAAACAAGAGGATGATGCATGGAGATTGAAGATTTGGGAAGCTTGGCTTGATAGTAGGGACAATAATACAATTATTTTTCAAAATTATGCTAACTAGAGGAGGATCACTAACTCAATTTGGGATTTAAAAGATAAGAATGATATTCTTATGACATATTAGTTTTCTTTAGAAGGTGACAAAATTTCTTTCTTTAAGGATGTGTATAAAAAAGGATAAAATTCAAATATGTATGATCAATTGGATGTTATAAATAATATCCTATAATGTTCATTCCAGAAGATGGAGCTCACATTTACTCGATAGTTACTATTGAGGAGGTCAAAAATGTTTTAAGGCAATTTTCCAAAGCCAAAAGTCTGGGCTTGGATGGGTGGACCATTGAATTTTTCCTTCACTTCTTTGATATTGTTGGGAAGGAATTGGTGGATACTATGGAAGAATCTTGCAATGATGCATTTGTACCTAAAAATCTGAATTCAACCTATATTTCTCTCATCCCTAAGAAGGATAGACCACAGATAGACCAATTTTCTTCAAATACTATAGACCAATATCCTTATGCAATTTGGTCTATAAAGTGAGTGCTAAGATAATTTCGAATTAGATTAAACCCATTCTGGAGAAAAATATTTCTAAGGAGTAGTTTAGGTTTTTATCGAATAGGCATATGTTGGATGCCATTGGAGTGTCTCAAAAATGTCTTCATTCCATTAAAAATAAGAAGTTCCAGGATTTCATTCGTTAAATGGAATTAATTAAGGATTATGGCATGGTTTATTGGTATTTCATTCATTTTTTCTTGATTCAAACTGAGCTACTTGTTGAGGTTTCAAATTGGATAATGGCATGTATCAAAAGTGCAAATTATCTCATCCTTTCAATGGTCATCCTACTTCTTTCTTTAAAGGGAACATGGGGCTTCCTCAAGGGTTTCCTTTAACACCCCTATTGTTTCCTCTTATCATGGAAGGGTTAAAATTGCTAATAAATTCAGTAAAATTGGATAAAGGAATCAAAGATATTCGTTTTTATCCTTATATGCATATCTCACACTTACTCTTTGTTGATGATGTTTAAATTTTTGGAGGAGGCCCAATCCAAGAATGGAGTCTGTATATTAAATCCTTCTACTCTACCTTAGGTATGGTTGTGAGTTCAGAAAAGTCTATGTTTCTTTTTAATTGTCTGGAGCAGGATATAGGGCAGGATATTTGTGAGTAGATCTCTAGTTCCTTCCCTTTCGGATGGTTAACATTTAGAATGGATTTAAATACCTAGGTTTTTTCTTAAAACCTGTTGGTTATAAAAATGAATATTAGATATCATTGATTAAAAGGGTTGAGAAAAGAATTAGTAATTGGCCCTGTAAATCCTTATCCTCGGGTGGAAGACTGGTGCTTGCCAATTTAGTTATACAAAGCATTTTTGTTTATTGGGTTTCGTTGGCTATGGTCCCTAGATTTGTTTTGGAATCAAAAGGAAAGGAATGTTTCATTTCATTTGGTCTGGTAATATTAACTCTTTGAAATTCCATTTAAACTCATGGCTAAGCATTTCTCTTATGAAGGAGTTTGGTGGTTAGGGTTTGAAATAGATTTTCCAGTTTGGTGAACCGTTAAGTGATAAAACTCTTTAGAGAGAAATTTTTGGTGACAGTTTATGGAGTGAAGTTTTAAAATAAAAATATATTAAATACTCCTTTATTTCGCAATGGATATAAAACCCTCCAAGTCTAAATCCCAGTTCTTCAGTTATTTAGAAAGGTATGTTCAAGAATTTGTCGATCTTGAAAAAAGACTATGCTGGAATATTGGTCGAGGTATTCAAGCTTACCTTCGTATCAACCCAATTGTTGGAATTGGGGATAACATTCAACTATCCTAGCAATTAATGTCTTCTATTTACTCTCTGAACATACATGTTTTAGCTCAACTATGCAGGAAATAGGATTATGGGTTTTCGTCTTCTTATTGGTACAACTCTTTAGACTTGGGACTAATTGGATTAATGACAGAAGAATGGGACAAGTATGACCTATCTCTTAATGTAGTTGAGATCAGATTATAAAGTGATCAAGAAGTTTTAGTCTGGGGTTGGTAGACTCAATTCATAATATTATGAAAAATATGGCTTATGATTTCATTATTTTTGAAAATGTTCGTATTTTTCCAAAATGGTGGGAACTGAAAATATGGAAGTGGAAGATACCTTCTAAAGTTAGATGCTTTATGTGGATATGTTTGGAAAATCGAACCCTTATGTGGGATAACCTCATTAAAAGAGGTTTTTGTGGTCTAGGATTCTACCCTCTTTGTTTTTCTGCAAATGAATCCGTGACTCATATTTTTGTTACTTGTCCCTTTATTAGCAGATTTTGGGAGATGTGCAGAGAAATATTAAATTTCAGAGATAATTGGATGAATGTTATTTTCTAGGAAAGCATGTTGGCATGGTTCTGCAAAACGACTAAGTACAAAGAACTTCCCATCTATGTCATTTGGGAATTTTGGAAATCAAGAAATAGATATATATTTGAAGGTAAACAATGCTCCTTTTTTCAAGTCTACTAGAGATCCATTAGTATTTTCCTTGAGTTCCAAATCCAGGGAGAAGTTAAAGAAAATAGTTATAATTCAACCAGAGTTTGATTCTTCTCTATCGATGAGGTTCTTTGATGGTGCTAAAAAAATTGGTTTATGTGTGGCTGGAATGCTCCTTAAAATTAAAAGAGATCGTTTCATTAGACTCAAACTTGGTGTCGGTGAAGGAACTAATAAAAAGGAAGAGTTGCTTGCATTATGGCGTCTCTTATGGTATGCTAAGAAAAGCGGGGTTCGATATCTTCAGATTAGTTGTGATTCAAAGGAAATCACTGATTGAGCCTCTAGGAAATCCAGTCTTTATGATCGTCATCTTTCCCAATGGATGAGTAGGATTATGGAGCTGAAAGAGTCTTTCGTATGAATATCCTTTTCTCATATATATTGGGAGTTCAATGGTGATGTTGATGGTTTATCCAAGGAGGTAGTGGGCATATGGATGCATTTTTTCAATTTGAAGAATTTGTTCATGATAATGCCAATGACAAAGTAATGGTTTTTGTTTTTTAATTTATGCCAGTTCTTCTAATATTATGGAGTTAGCAAAAGTTCCATACTACCCGATCCATGAAAGTATTGTTGTTGAGTCTTTTTTCTCTAAGGCAACAATTTTTTATCATCTAAATTGTTTCTAGTGTGTCGAAGGTATTATGATTGTTATTTTGGAAAATCTGTGAACTTGTTGTTGAGGGACGATGTTTTGTAGAGTCTGTTAGAGGTATTATGACTTCCATTTTAAAAAAAGCTTGAGCTCTCTATTTTGGTAGGATAGGATATAACTTGATTTTATTTTTGAATAACAAAAAAAAAATCGACTAAAAAAAAACTCTAATTTTTATTTTAAATACTTCATAACTTATTCTTAAAATAAATAAATAAAAATTAAACATTCATCATTTCCCTTTTTTTAATTTATCAGTATTATTTGAATACATTTAAAACTTAAAAAGATATATCTTCAATAATAATTATTTTAAGATATAATTTTCTTACAACTTGTTTATTTCATCTAAATCACTTATCCTTTAATCTTATTACCTAAGGTTATTTATTGCTCACATAGTGATAAGCCTCTATCCTTTATTTCTGTTTTTATGTTTTATCTTAGGAAGAAAAGAAGAACAATACTATTATGACTTTGAATATTTTTAAGGGTAACCTCATCATTATAATTTTTCAATTTTCACTTGTCTATTAAATGTTATTTCTGTTTTTATGTTTTATCTTAGGAAGAAAAGAAGAACAATACTATTATGACTTTGAATATTTTTAAGGGTAACCTCATCATTATAATTTTTCAATTTTCACTTGTCTATTAAATGTAACTTGGGTAGTTGGGAGAAATAATTGTTACTCTCTCTACTTCATTAACATATTTCCTAGTAAAAAAAGCCTTTCTATTTTCACTTACTTTAAAACAATTTTACATAAGGATTGAAAAAACAATTTTACATAAGGATTGAAAAAACAATTGATGTTTGAGATTATCCTTCCACATCTCTCATTTGTTAGATAGTATTTTGCTTTCTTCCTATGCTTTGATTTGCATATTGCTGAAAAAAGTTCTTATTTTTATGGCTGTCATTTTTCTCAAATTGCCAAGTTTCAATTGACTCAATCAACCTCCACAATTCTTCTTCATGTAAATTGATATCGTATATCCAATTAGTCCTAGATCACCCGTATGTAAAGTGAAATCAAGCTACATGATCCAATATATGCATTTCTGAGATATTTAGTTTTTACATCTATCAATACTTCAATCACAATGTTTTCTTTCCATATTATTTTAAGTTCGCATCACAATGGTTTCTTTCCATATTATTTTAAGTTCGCATCATAATGTTCTCTTTCCATTAGTGTAATTTCTTTTAATATAATGTTCCCCTATGCATAGGCTTTGGAGATGCAGAGATCGTCGCCGTGCCTTGGATCAAGCTGCAACTTCAGTTTTCTTGCAATAATGTTGACAAATTAAAAAAAAAAGGAAGTGATGAATCCAATGGATCAAGCTGCAACTTCAGTTTTATTGTAATAATGGTTTCTTTAATAAATATGTACATTTAAACCATCCAATGAACCAATAGCAAAGTCAACCGCTCACTTCACTGTTAATCTGTTAGATGACCTAAACGTACATGGCCGCTCTATGAAATAAATAGAAGTGCGTTTAGCTCCGGGGAAATTTTTTCAAGAAGAAGCTCCCGGAGAAATTTATAAGAACGAGCTTGCTCAGGGTTGCTAATTCTTTAATATATGTAATTATGCACTTTATATAATATATGTAATTATGCTTTTTAAATTGATGCTAGGATTGGTTCAACTGCTCATGTTGGGAATGACGCTGCAACCGGACCTTACCCACTTGCTACAGTAGAGTGACCCCTAGCCTGGGACGGGCCAACCACCCTCGCCTCGCTACCAAGGATGCTATCTAAGAATGCCTTTGGCAACCTTTCTTACAGAGCGGCAAGGACTTCAATCCAAAAACATATGTGAAACCTTATAGCCTACTCAGTTGCAAAGCGAGATGATCCAAATAGACATGGCTTCTAGGGAGAAGGAGCAACGTGACTTGCCCTTTTTTAAGCTCAAGTGTTTTGAACAAGTTGACAAGATTTTTTCGTACACCAATTTGTTCCTTCCAATATCAGTTTCAATATTTAAACTAGCAATTGCCCCAAGGAAGGTGCAATAATATGCCGTGAAGGTAATTGTTAGCGGGTAAGTGAGAACAGGTAGTCTAGTATCTATCATTGCCTAACCAGTATAACCTATTAATAAGAAAAAGAACATCATTGGAAAACACATAAGAATTCCTGTTAACCCACCAATCTATTTTGAAACTGTTTGATAGTTTAGAAAAAGGCCTGTCTGATGAGGAGTTAGTGGATAACCTAGTTTCCTACGTCTTTGTTCGCACTTTCACCGTATGAAGCTGAAGTGAGAACTTTGTTCACATTTGTCTCAAACATCTTGGTGCCAAAAAATTTACTTCATGTCAAAAATTCTTCAAGATATATGAAGGGAGATAAAAACTGTTGTTATGAAGAAAATATATTTGCTGCACTTAACTTTTAGTGGAGTTAACATCTTCAAACCTAGGAAATTGGTAGATATAGAAGATCTACATAATTGTTATCCTTGAAATCCAAGGATTATTATATAATGATTGGATGCTATGAGGGTTGGTTTGAAGGTCATTGGGGCTTTTAAGGAAAATTGTAAAGAATGATAATGTAAGAAATATAGAATTCCCAATGTGCCTTGGTTATATTGATGGTGTTTCTCAAGAGAGGGGAAAAAAGTGTGAACTAACACTAGAGGTGAATTGCTTGCTCTATGGGCGGTTTTGTTCTTTGCTTGTACTAAGTAAATCTTTTTTTTGTAAATTGTTGGGACTCTGAAATTGTTATTGACTAGTCTATGCAAAAGGATCAGTTATAGATGGGTTTGTTGGATGGATGGAAAATTAAGATGAGAAATATTCATTTAGCATGTGCACACTTGCAATTTCAACATATGTATCGTGAATTCAATGCAATTTCAACATGAGTATCTTGAAATCAATGAGGAAGTAGATCTCCTTTCGAAGCAAGCATTCTCGAGGTTGGAATGGAAGGTTTTATTTTATTTGCGGACAACCAAGCATTCAAATAATTTTAAGCAGTTTGTTGTACAAAAGCTGATCAATATTGCCTTGTAACATGATCCATATCTTTTTTCAACAATGGTTTATGCCTGGAAGTAGCAAATATTCAGTTTAATGTCTGGATACAATATCTATTGGATGTCATATAGGGGTTGTTGAACTTCAATTAGGAAACCACTAAAGAAACAAAAATGTCACAGAGATTCTGACTGGCCTCTCTGCAAAACCATGCACAAAGTGTTTGTTGATCTCACACTGGGCACTCTCATTTGCTTCAACAAATTCAGGCTTCTGTTCCAGAAACAAAATTGCCAAATTTGAGCTTTTGATGCAATTATCCGGTAGCAGAACTAAGTCAGAATGAACAATTGGATAATTTTGCTTGTGAGCTCCATCTGAGCCTTCATTATAGTCAAACAGTGTTCTATGAAATAACCTTGCCAAATCTGACAAACAAATGCCCATCAGAAGTGTTGCTTGTGCTACCTATACCATCTCTATGATTTCCTTCCACGTATTCATCTAAGTATCTCCTGTAGTTGTTACAACCCCAAGATCTGTGCAGGTTGCTGCTACTTCTTGGTCGACAGTTTCCATTACTATATTGTTGTCTGCTTTTGATAGGATGTACATTCAAATGGCCATGTCAATAAAACTAAAGGTTATTTCTGTATTTTCTTGGTCTATGCAGTGTCCCAAGAAAAAGAGAACAAAGCCAAGTGAAGCAAATTGACAGAATATAAATCTTATCATCTTACCAGCTGAAGCAAATTAGAGTCGTTATCCACAGCTTTTCTCCCAGTTAGTATCTATAAAAGAACAATGCCATAGCTGTACACATCAGACTTCTCATTAAGTTTCAAAATTGTCATCTAAGAGAATGTTGGAAGTTTTTACATCTCTGTGAATAATACGTGGGTTACAGTCGTGATGGAGATATGCCAGACCTTGTGCAGCTCCCAAAGCAATCCTTAGACATGTGTTCCAGTCTATCTTAATCTTCTTTGAAGATCCTACATACAAAGAAACATTGTTTAGATTCTCCAATTCATCGATTAGCAAACATCAGTCATATATGAAAGGTTGGTAGAATCTCATGCTAGGCCTATATGTATCTTGTACAAGTAAAATTCTTGATAGCTTTGCCATCCATTTCACTTACCATGTAATATGTCCCACAAACTTCCATTTACCATGTAATCATAGAACAAAAAATTGTCGTGTGGAGAAAGAGAGTACCCATGCAAATTGACAAGATTCTGATGTTTGAAGCTTCCAACAATCTCTAACTCTGTCTCAAATTCCCGCAAGCTTTGTGGGTAGTGCATGTATAGTCTTTTAATAGCAATTGGCTTATAGTTCTTAAGAACACATTTATAAACTGTGCTAGTAGCACCATAACCAATTATATATTTCTCATTCAAATTTTCTGTAATGCGTATTATGTCATCATACATGTGAAGGGCCATATCCATGTGCAATATTACTAGCCTTGGAGAACCTGATCAGGACATCAATGCATTTTTTAATGAAGTGCATAGATATTGATTTGAGATAATACTTTATTTCTATGATATAATCTAGACAAATGAGAAATGTGGCATAATAATACCTTGACCCATTTTGCTTGCTGACCCTTTGGTAAATGGTTTAGGCTGATTTGAACGGTAGAGAGCTATGATAATCATAGACACTAATAAAACTAAACCCAAAGAGATGCAAACAATAGCTGGTGTTGAGATAGAAGCTATTCATTTTCAAAATCAATATGATACATTTATAAATATAATTCCCCAGGAAATTTGATTGTAAAACAGAACTAATCTATGTAATTTGACTTGTAAAATTTAATTTTGTTTTCACCTTTTGATTTCCTAGCATATATCCCACAAAGTGATCCAATCCAATCACCATAGAGACCTGGATTTCCTAAAAAGCTGAGGTAATAATCAATCCTGTCAGATCAAATGCACAAACCCACTAATAGCTAGAACAAATACTGAATTTGATCCAGAGATAAAATGTTTCGAATATATCTATACCTTTCTGGGGTAAATCTTGTAAAGTTCTTTATGGCAGGAATATTCCCAGACAAATTGTTGTAAGAGAGATTTTTGTGAAACAAAATGAACCATTTCCACTCAATCAATAGAAGTTGAAATATGAAGATTACTTCCTTGGAACTTCAAAATGAAATGAACTTCAAATAGGAGTGATTTAGACTAATTCTTACAATGTAGTAAGGCTGAAGCAGTTGGTCAACTGATATGGCACCTTCCCTGATAAACTGTTGTTATTCAAAATCCTGTATATCATCCATCTCCAGAATAATTTTTAGAATAATCGAGTTATTTTCATAATAATTGTGAACCTATTAAATAAATTGTATCTTAGGTCATTCCAAGAAACTTACAGCGAGGCCAAATTTTGTAGCTGTCCAAGTTCTTGAGGAATAGTACCTGATAATCGGTTAGCAGAAAGGTCTCTACATTGAAAAGATGTCACACTATGCTACTTTTGTTGAAGTGACCATGGGTACACTAAATAGAGATGTGGAAGGAACAATAATTCTTTGCAAACAACACAAACCATGCAAGTACTTACATATCCCCAATGCTTCTTAGATTTCCAAATTCTGTTGGGAGAAAACCACTCAGTTTATTGCCACTCAAGTTCCTTGAATTCACAATCCAATAGAGACCATGATGGGTTAATAGTTATCTCACCCACAAAAACTTGATTTGTTCTCAAAAGAATTCTACAGATGACTTACAATTTTAAAAGATGTTCCAAATCCCCAACAGATCCCAGAATAGGTCCAGAAATATCATTTTTAGAGAGGTCCCTAAATATTCACATCAAATCACAGATCAATTAAAATGTACATTTTACCATTAGAGAAAATTATGTTTCTAGATGAAATTATAACAAGATCCTTGGAAGCTTAATCAAGACATTAGAATAGCAAGAACTCACAGTGTGTCTAGATTTATAATATATCCCAACTCTATGGGAATTGCTCCCTTGATTTTGTTGGAGGACAGATTTCTGTAAAACCCACAACAAAATCTATTAATCACTCTGAACATGCTGCATACAATTCAATAATTCATTATGTTAAATAGTTTAATTGTATTATCTGTGACCTACAAACACTTACAAATAAGTTAAGCTGTCAAGTTTACGGAATTCCAGAGGAATAGTTCCATTCAAACGGTTACCATGCACATTGTTGGACAAAGAAAGGACAAGAAGAAGACATGACCTCAATATTGTTAGAAAAATGCCAAGATTACTTTCCATAGATTTTCCACTAGGCTTGAAGATTATATCACTTACAAGTAATTAAGAGTAATGCAGGAACTAATGTTCTCTGGGATTGGACCTTCAAGGTGATTTCTGGCAAGATTTCTGTCCAAACAAAATACAATCTAGTGTTGTTAAAATACTTGCAGAAAGATTCCACAATAGATCTATGATTAATGTTGTAGTATATTACTAGGTTTGAATATGTTTCTACCATTTTTGTCTTTACTTTCTTGAAAACTGTATAGACAGAAACTTACAATTCAAACAGCTGTTCCAACTTCCCCAGCTCAGGTGGAATCTACCCTGTAAGTTGATTGTCATTCAGCTGCCTGTATATCCATATTGGGATTTTTCTTATAATTCACATCCAATTTATATTTCTTGCATATACTATACATAACTACAGGATGTTGTTTAAAGCTCTTACAGGTAGCTCAGCTTTGTCATATTCCCTAATTCCAACGGAATAGATCCAGTGAGATTATTACTGTGCAAATATCTGAGAAGTACAAAGCAAATAACAAGAGAATAAGCTTCTTGAAAATTGAAAATGAAAGGAAGTTGTGGTCAACAGATAATGACCATAGGTTAGAATTCAAGCAATTAAGCGTGCAAGTAACTTACAACTTTCCAGTGTAAGTCAAATTGCCTAGGATGGGAGGAATTGTTCCAGTAAGATGATTATCACTCAAATCCCTACAATAAATATTACTGATGCATCAATGCACTAAAGCATAAACCATAATTGTATAATCAAATCTTCGCTTGGGATCGCAGAGCATAGATCATGTAGGAAGGAATATGAATTGATTGTGCACAAGAAATATACTAACAAAATCCCAAAACATTATGGGTTTTAAATTTTTATTGAGTTGGGATTGCATGCATATTTTAAGGACTGAGGTTACTTTTAATCAGATTAGAAGACATTTTAGTACGGTTTAAATTCCAACAAACACTTTACTTATAGAACAGCCAGAGCCTGCATGAGACCAATTACTTCTAGAATCCTTCCTCTCAACTTATTACCTTGCAGTGACCTATGAAGAAACCACTTCAAAATTAGTCTATGACCACTAAAGCAAACACTTTAATGTCATTTGTTGAATAGTATATACCATGCAACTAATTACGTTACTTACACAACCCACATGATGTCATATCCCTATCTATTCAATAAAAACATTCTGATACCTATTCTCTTTCATTAGAATAATATGCAGCAAAGGGGCAAGATGGATCAGTGATGGCATACGACACTAGAAAACCTATTTTAAGATCTGGAATTTTTTATACTTACAGGGTAGCCACTTGTGGAAACCCAATGTTGAAGGGGATATTTCCTGTAAGTTGATTGTATGACAAGTCCCTGATAAGAACAACAGCCCCAATTGGAAAATCAAAAAACATACAAGATCTCAAAGCTTGTACAGTTCCCGATATTATCAGGAATGGTTCCTGTCAAGTTGTTGCTTCGCACATCACTGCATGACAGATCAAAATATTTGAGCTACTGCCAGGTAAAACCCTTAATGTGCTGAAATAGTTCCATCGATATGCAGCAATATAAAGATCATTTGCTCCAAAAATATCTACTACTCAAAGATACAAGTGTTGTGACTTACAAGTACCACAATCCTGTCAGCTGACACATGTCAGGGGAGAGTGTTCCAACCAAGAAGTTATTGCGCAACCCCTTGAAAGTTATAAGAATATGGTAATTCAAAAAGAAGCTCCAAATTTAGATTGCAAAAACTGGCAAGAACATTACTGATTAACTTGAAATTTGCTTCAAACATTAACAGGAAAATCATGACACTTATTGCATAACAAAGGATTAATAGCCACACACTCGTAAACGAACCAGACACTTACAAATATTGCAAAACTTCATTCCAATAGATAAGCTTGGGGATCTCCCTGCTTAATTGAATATGTGCCAAGACCCTAAAAAAATACAAAAGCATATTGTTGTATGACAGGCTCTCCAGACTCCAGAGTTTACACATCCTATAAATTCTTCAAAGAGAACTGACAAGAGAATAGAACCCAAACTAGCACTCCCAACTTACATAATCTTCAAGTTTGGAATCTGAGACAGTGTTGAAGGGATAGGCCCCATTAACTGGTTATTCTTCACAATCCTGTAAATTTAGTCCATGTCAGGAACTGCCCCTCTCTAATACAGGTCCGAAAACAAAAATCATCTACAAATCAAACTAAGTCCCTTACAAGAGCTAGCAACTACAAGATACGAAGATACTTACAGTTGTTCAAGTTGTTTCAACTTTGATATCGAAAAAGGAATGTCTCCATATAATCCATTATAAGAGACATCTCTGCAGCAACATTTAAGATTGAAATCAAATTAATGCATTTCATGAAACCTTCAATGGATGGTTATTTGTTTTGAGTAGAGGAATGTTCAGATGCACACAGCAGGTTAGTTGGGCATCCTACATTTGATCAAAAGGCATTCATATTCTTAGCATAATACTTGGCATTGATCCAATATCTATCAAACTGGTAATATATAAACTTTGAACCAGAAATTTGACTGTTCGGGTATGGTCAAATCTGCCTTCACCAACTTGCAGTTAAATAAATTTTTGTTTGGACATATAAATGCTTGAAAAGACACCAATATTCCATTGCATTGCATTAATATTCCAAATTCAATGGAATATTTTTGTTTGAGTACATCAGCACACATACCGCTGCTCGAATCTGATTTAGGCCTCCATTGCAAGACACCAGAAGATAACCATTGTTTTTATACACTCCTGTAGCAGGCAGGAATTGGCCAAAAGAATTTCTGTTTAGAAACACTTTGTAAAAGAATGATCCTAAAATGTATTAATTTTAAGAAGTTTAGAAGCACTTAAAATAAGATGTCAAGTATATAACACTCCCAACTAACAGAAAACTTCATAATAAAATGACATTAACAGATAGAAATTGCAGCTGTAGTGAGAATAATGAAGATGTTGGCCATGTTTTTTGGAGGTGCCCATTTGCTAAGGACTGAACTTGTATCCAAGGACATTTTATAGGCATGATTATATCACAACTGTATGGGGCATTTGTCATCTCAGGGATCCTTGGTGCCACCACAAAATAAGTTTGAGGTGTCTAGCAGTAATCAGGATAGTCACTCTCGAGTCCTTGACTTCTTATGGTGAAATGTTTTTACCAGAACACGTAAAGATTGGCCCAAAGGTAATCATTTTTGATAAATTCTTGATTTTGCACTCTATAGCTATTCAATGTTCAGGTAATCTGATAGTGAAAAGTTAGATATGGGAGTTAAATCCCATGCATATGCCTTGTCTGAATGGGTAGGTAGGGGGAAGGCTATGTAATGTCATAATAGCTTAGCATGTACTCTTTGACCAGATGATCATTGCCTTCCTATTAGTAATACAAGTATCTGCTTTTTCAAGATTAAAAAGGGTTGCTAAAGTATCTCTGATTCAGACCATGCCAAATTCAAAAGTAAAATACAGTCAAACAAACAGCTTTTTTATAATGTAAAATCAATATAGAGTAGAACATTGATACCATGAGCTACTGACATAAGAAAATAAGGATAGAAAAGAATACAAATGGCACAAACTCAACAATTTGAGGAAAAACAAAAATACTGATAATGTACAAAGTAAATTGTACTTGCACCAAGATAAGCAAGGTGCACTTTGTACCCAAGTGGGGATGACAGTGATCCATCAACTCTTCAGGCATGTGTGTTGCAGTGCACTGAATCTAGACTATCCATTGAGTGCATTAAATATGAATGCTAGTGCAGACTACTTTAATATTCACCTTGATTTTGTGAAGGTAGGATGCATATGTCAAGTTCACATACATGATAGGTATCAAGAGTTGGAACTTGAGATACAAAACCTCTAGCTTTGTAACTTCAAGGTGCATTTCAAATCCAGGTACAAATGGATCTCTTCTAGTTTAGGTTACTGGGAGATAGAGCAGAGTGGACAGAAATCAAATGTGCATCAAAAAACTGATCAGATTTTGAATATGAGGCACAAATATGAGCATTGACAATTTTGAGACCAATGTATACATGAAAGTGATTCAAATGTCAATAACAAGAATGTTTTAACATTAAAAAAACAGTAAGTTAGATACATAGTAGTTAAATTTCATGCACTTGCATTTCCTTATGTGGGGAAGGGGAATGGATATTTTTAAGTATCGATGGCTTAGAAATGTCAAAACAAGAATTTCCAAGAATAAAAACTCCTACAGTAAAACATCAAAATGTAATATTACGTTCCCCATTAGAACAATCTAGGAGAACATATACATGGGTCAAAATCATCACAGAAATAACTAATAAATAATTCCACTCTTCTTTTTGTTCTTTCTGTCAGTCCCACACATGTTATTAGACATCAACCATCTAATATAAAACCATGTTGTTATTTAGGTCGATTCAACATTTGAGGAGAATATGCCCATTGAGTGAAGTCGATCCTCCATCAATATGGATGACGAGGCATTGATTGATTAAAGAAACGGTTCTCTCACAACATGGAAATAATCAACCCAGAGAAAAGTAAGTATAAATATATGCTTTTCAAGGCTGATTACAAAGACACACCCAGACAGTCCTTGCTGCTTGCAATACAATTGTAGTAGCCTTGGTGACAATATGTTGCTTGCTTGACTCTGCATTTTCAGGTTCTTGTCTTCCCATTGCCAAATGTTGTGTAGCTGAATACTGGTGGTAACAAGTTCATTCAACCTAGAATTAGGGATTCCCACAACCACAACAGCCAGAATCCCTAGATGGTTCAATAAGACCTTCTCTACCTGGAGCAATACAACGTTATATTAAGGACCACATATGAAATAGGTAAAAATTATCTTAGTTTCCTTAGCAAAATGACTGTAACAATCTAGGTTCATATTTTCATACTTGAAAGTTGAAACTTCAGGAAAAAGTTGGTTTGAAAAAGCCTTCACCTTATTTTGGAGTTCATTATAATTTATAAGGTCAGCCAACATGCTATTATATATATATATGTGAAAAATCTAATAGTTATATTACAGAAAATGATGTAATTGTCATCCATTCAAATAGTACATGCTAAGCTATCATATTGAGTATATTTACCTCAGAAGGATAAAAAATTTATGCACCACCAATGGATTCCTTCTCCCCACCATGATATGATAACCTGTTAGAGTAGCACACAACACAAGAACAATGAACTATAATATAAATATAGTTTTCAGTAAATAAATTAATTTGTTTGTTTCTTCTTGTATAAAATGTTCAAATAGCATGGAAAGAAAAGTAGATAGGATAGTACCTTTTAGTTTGGAGTTGGATGCTTTCCATGCCACAAAGGAAGCTTGCAGTGGCGGGAACCGGAGAGGACAAGTACAGAAGAAGTAGCTAGACTAGTAAATTAAAAAACCGACTAACAAACTGTTGCAATAGTTACTTATTTACAGACCATATGCTCTTTTATGGAGAGTATTTTGAAACTATTCGAGTATCACAAATATTTGAAATCAACTGAATGTACAAATAGTATACTTGTAGTAGAAGTTAAAAAATGGGCAACAAATTTACTTGCAAACCAAGTATAGGGGCGCATTGGGGGAAAAAATAGACATAGGTATGAAGTCAATAATGTTAGAATAATCAACCCATAGTTTACCACCTTAGACATTAATTTAATTATTTTTGTCTTATTTGCCTAGTTCATGTGTCCCACCTTATGCAAGTTGTCATTTACCTATCCATAGTGGTCAAACTTGCCTTATTTGACTCATGTAGCGCTTGGGAAACCTAAAAGAATAAATTCTGCTTTATTCTTGGCCTCCTAGGCACCCTTCTGCTTTTTCTGCTTTATTGTCTGCTTTTTCAGTGTTTTAAGGCAATAGGGAAAGTTTGACTAGGTGAGGTGAACTAGTTTTTTGTCCTCTTCATCCTCCACTCTTTTCTCCTTGGAAAAGCATGTATGAGTTTTCATTCCATCACTCTTTAGCTTGCCTAAGCCCTTTTGCTAATTCGTGAGCTCCATGACAGATTTGGGATCATCTTTTTACACCTATGGGAGATTTGCTTAATTTTAGTAAGCATGCTTTATGCTAGATTCGAATTGCTCCTCATGTATTCGAATCCCTGATGTAATTATTTAATACATCAACCTATTATTTTACAGGGTTGTCTATTGTACACTTATTCAATACAGTTTAGTGTTCAGCTCCAATTTCAGTCTCTTTTGTGAATTATTTTGCATGATCAATTGTTAATTGTTGTGAGTAAAATTAATCTATAACTGGGTTCAATTTCCACATGGTATCAGAGCCATTGTAGATCGATTTCTCTCCTTCAAAAAATTTTTGCAGGTTCGACATCAGTGACTGGGAGCCTTCTACTGACAGCCGGGACAGATTTTCTAAGCTATGGATCAATCACAGAAAACTATCTTGACTCCCTTCAATTTCTTTGAATGAAAAGCAGAGATGGAGATACTGTTGAGAGCAAAAGGCCTCTACAAGGTGACTATGGCAATAGAAGCAGAGCCCAATGCAGCTGCAGAGAAGATAAAATGGCACAACATGAGGGATGAGGCCTATGGTCTCCTGTGTTTGAGTATTTCCAGAGACCTCCTTTTCCATCTTGATGGATTGACATCACCGAATGAAATATGGGAGAATCTTTCTGATCTTTTTGGAAAGACAGATGAGATGAGGGGACATTAAATAAAAAATGAGCTGATTTCTCTGAGTCCAAATAGCTTTGAATCCCTGCAGCTATATTTCTCCAAGTTCAAAGCACTTGTTTTGCAGCTGAAACGGTGTGGGATCAAAAATAAGGATGATCAGCTCATCCTAGCCATTCTCTCGAAGCTAGGCCCTGACTACTCAGTGTTTGTTTCAACCTTCTATGCCAAAAAACTGAAAGCTCGAACCTGGAAGATGCCTAGCCTTGCAAATTTCATGGAATCTCTCACATAAAAACAGGACAAGCTGGTGATGATGGGCACCATCAAACCATCCAAAGATCAAGCTCTGATTGCTGGAGATTCGAAGGTGGATTCAAAAAGAAAAAAGAAAGCTAAAAAGCCACCTAAGAAAAAGAGAGACAAGAAACAATCTCCGGAGGAGCCACAAGGTTCCAAGAAGAACTACCAGAAGAAGAAAAACAAAGGTGAAATAAAAAAGTGCGCATACTGCAATAAGGGAAATCACACTGAAAGCTCTTGTATGAAGAAGCAAATAGACATGCTGACCCAACTCCTGGAGAAGAATGGCATCTCCCTTCCAGAAAGCTCAAAGAAGAGAGAAGGAGGATCAAGTTCAGATGATAGAGAGAGAGTTCATGCATTGGTTGCTGACACATCAAGCTCACCCAGTTTTATCATTGATTCTGGAGCTTCAAGACACATGGTTTCGACCAAGGAGGCATTCTCCTCACTTGATATGTCGAAGGGACCACCTATAGTATTGGGAGATGACTCTCTCACTGAAATTTTGGGAAAAGGGAGGATTGATCTTGATCATGGTCAGTTCAGCAATGTCTTGTATGTGCCTGGTATTTCCTCCAACCTCTTGTTAGTGCACCAGATGACTCACACTGGGTCTCCTAAGAAGGTCATATTCTCCCCTGATGAAGTTGAGATCACAGAGATCTCAAGTGGTAAATTCATTGCAAAAGGAGTTGCAAATCATGCTTAAAAGGTATACATGTTCTCACACTTCCTACCCTACTCAAACCCCTCTACTCTTCTGATTCATGATAATGAAGCCAGCAAGCTTTGGCATGAAATATTTGGCCACCTAAATTACAAGTATCTTTCTGATCTTAGTGAAAAAGAGATGGTCATAGGGTTTCCCAAGATAAAATTTTCCAAAGGAGTCTGCCAAGGTTGTATCCTAGGAAAACACCCAATGCACAAATTTGAGAGAGCTAGTCATGAGAGAACCTCTGCACCCCTCAAGCTGATCCACAGTGATGTTGCTGGCCCATTCCCTCATATGTCCATGAGTCAGGCCCAATATGCATTGAATTTCATTGATGACTTTTCCAAGTATTGCTGGGTTTACTTCCTGAAACACAAGTCTGAAGTTTTTGGCCTCTTCAAAGTCTTTAAGGCTTTGGTTGAAAACCAGTATGGGAAGAAACTCAAGGTCCTCAGATCTAACAATGGTGGTGAGTATGTCAAGTCTAATTTTATTAATTATTGTGCAGATGCAGGTATTCATATGCAGCATTCTATCTCTTACACACCACAGCAGAATGGTGTTGCTGAGAGGAAGAACAGATCACTGAAGGAGATGGCAACATGCATGATGGAGGCCAAAACTTTGCCACCAAAGTACTGGGCCGAAGCTATCAACTGTGAAGCCTATATTCAGAATAGGGTGCCTCATAAACAGCTTGATGGTATGACTCCCTTCAAACCATGGAGTGGGCACAAGCCAGATGTGACCCATTTCAGGATTTTTGGCTCAAAGGCTTGGGCTAGAATTCCAACAGAGAAGAGGAAGGATTTGCAGCCCTAAAGCCAAGAGTGTCTTTTTGTTGGATACTCTAAAGATTCAAAAGGGTACAATATGATAAATTTGAGCACAAACAAAGCCTTCATTAAAAGGTGTGTTTAGTTTGAAGAAGAACCCCTTGCAGCAGTGGAAGTTGGAGAAGCCTCTTCTCCACCTGAACCTCAGGAAGTAAGTAAAGAGTTTGTTGAACATGATGATTCTGATTTGTCTAATGGAGATGAGTTTATTGCAGACCCTAACAGCCCTACAAGGCCAAAATGGGCAGCCAAGACACTACATGCAGCAGGAGAACTAGCTGGGGATCTCAATGACCCAAGGAGGACTAGATCTCAATTTGAGAGTGGTCTGTGCATGAAGAATCCTATGTTTTCTGAAAAATTATATTTGATGGTGGAGTCTGATCCTCAAACATATGAAGAAGCAGCAGGAGATCCAAGATGGCAAACAGCCATGAAGGAGGAGTTCAGCTCACTTCAGAAGAGCAACACATGGGAGCTAGTGGATCTTACCCCAGGGAGAAAGTTAGTCCAGTGTAAGTGGGTCTATAAGACCAAATTTGCTGCTGATGGTTCACCACTAAAGTACAAGGCCAGATTGGTAGCCAAAGGCTACTCACAAGTTCATGGCATAGATTACAATGAGACCTTTGCCCCAGTGGCAAAGATGGATTACATCAAGCTAGCCTTAGCCATTGCAGCCTCAAGGCAATGGGAGGTACATCACATGGATGTAAAATGTGCCTTCCAGAATGGAGATCTCACTTAAGAGATATATATGCAGTAGCCTCAAGGTTTTTCTACTAACCCTTCTCTTGCGTGCAGGTTGAGAAATTCATTGTATGGGCTAAAGCAAGCCCCCAGGGCTTGGTATGCCAAGATCGATAGCTTCTTGCTATCACTGAATTTTGTTCGGTGCAAATCAGATCCAAATGTCTATTTGAAGTTAGTTAATGGTTCATTAATGATCATTGTGTTATATGTTGATGACCTCCTCATTACAGGAAGCTCAAAGGATGAGATTGCTTCCCTAAAGGGTGCTATGAACCAAGCCTTCTCCATGACAGATTTGGGGCTCTTAAGCCAATTTTTGGGGCTTGAGATTGCTCAAACCAAATCTGGAATCAAGGTGCACCAGTTCAAATATGCCTTGGACTTGTTGAACAAATTCAGAATGAAGGATTGCAAAGTAAGCAAAACTCCTTTCCTTTCAGGAGTGAAGCTGGAAGAAGCTGATTCTTCACCTATGGTAAACAATACACTGTATAGGCAATTTATTGGATGTTTATTATATATGAAACATACTAGACCTGATATTTCTTATGCAGTAAGTGTGGCTTCTAGATACATGGATCAGCCTCATAAGATCCATTGTAAAGCAGCCAAAAGGATCCTTAACTTTGTTCAGGGAACAAAGACACATGGGATCTTCTACAAAGCAAAATCTGATCTTGATTTGATTAGATTTACTAACAGTGATTGGGCAGGTGATAGCACAGACAGAAATTCCACATCAGGATATGTGTTCATGCTTGTAGAAGGTCCAATCAGCTGGTCAAGCAAGAAACAGAGTGCCATTGCACTCTCATCTACAGAAGCAGAGTATAGAGGAGTTGTTAATGCAGCAACTCAATGTTTATGGTTGCAGGGATTACTTTGAGAGTGTGGCTTCGAATCAGAGTACTCAACTACCATCTACTGTGATAACCAGAGTAAAAATTTGAATCTACAAAGTTCCAGTTCAGAAGCAGAGAACCAAACACATTGAGATCCATATGCACTACATCAGAGAGCTTGTGCATGATGGCACCATTCACCTACTCTTTTGTTCATCTTCAGAACAAGTAGCTAATATCTTCACCAAATCATTTTGTGAGAAGACCTTCAGCAATCTCAAATCACTGCTGGGGATTGCTGATCATGCTGTGAAGCATGAGTGAAGACAAGATTTCCAAATTTTGTTTTACAGTCCATGTTTAAGGGAGGATTTTCCCAAGTTGGTTTTGCCTCTTTCCTTGGTTGTATGGACATGCAGTATGTAAAGGGTGACTAAGCCTTGTTGCTAGGCCCTATAATTTTCTGATATATTATTCATAAGTAAAGCTTAAGGGGGAGTGTTAGAATAATCAACCCATAGTTTACCACCTTAGACATTAATTTAATTATTTTTGTCTTATTTGCCTAGTTCATGTGTCCCACCTTATGCAAGTTGTCATTTACCTATCCATAGTGGTCAAACTTGCCTTATTTGACTCATGTAGTGCTTGAGAAACCTCAAGGAATCAATTTTTCTTTATTCCTGGCCTCCTAGGCACCCTTCTGTTTTTCCTACTTTATTGCCTGCTTTTTCAGTGTTTTAAGGCAATAGGAAAAGTTTGACTAGGTGAGGTGAACTAGTTTTTTGTCCTCTTCATCCTCCACTCTTTTCTCCTTGGAAAAGCATGTATGAGTTGTCATTCCATCACTCTTTAGCTTGCCTAATCCCTTTTTCTAATTCATGAGCTCCATGACAGATTTGGGATCAGCTTTTTACATCTATGGGGGATTTGCTTAATTTTAGTAACCCTGCTTTATGCTAGATTCGAATTGCTCCTCATGCATTCGAATCCCTGATGTAATTATTTAATACAACAACCTATTATTTTACAGGGTTGGCTATTGTACACTTATTCAATACAGTTTAGTGTTCAGCTCTAATTTCAGTCTCTTTTGTGAGTGATTTTGCATGATCAATTGTTAATTGTTGTGAGTAAAATCAATCTATCACTGGGTTCAATTTCCACAAATAAGTACAAGCTAAATAAACAGACAGGATAAATGTACAACATAACTTAAGAATTTAGTATACATTGTGAATTGTTTCTATGTACATACAGTACAGTGTGAACTGTTTCTCTGATCATATGAGAGTATTTGAAACAAAATGAGGATTGCGAATATTTACAACCAATTTAATGTCCAAACAGTCTAAATTGAGTAGAAGTAACAAATGGACAACATATTTACTTTGAAACCAAGTATAGCGAGTCCATGGAAAAAAGAATATACATATGTGTAATGAGAAGAAGTAGAAGGTAAAAATATACATGGATTAAATGTACAGTAAAAGTTAAGAACTATGTATAATGTGAACTGTTTCTATTT
This sequence comes from Pseudotsuga menziesii, assembly GCA_001517045.1. Taxonomy (NCBI): domain Eukaryota; kingdom Viridiplantae; phylum Streptophyta; class Pinopsida; order Pinales; family Pinaceae; genus Pseudotsuga; species Pseudotsuga menziesii. Next base: position 145,505 of record LPNX010939362.1, read on the forward strand.
ACATAGAGTTTGTTGCATTTTATTTGTAAAAAAAGTATTTGTTTGATAGAGTACATAGTCTAGAGAGGTGCATTACATGAAAGTAGAAGGGAAATATAATAAATGTACATGTATTGTGGTAGTAGTGGAAGCATGTAATATGTACAATGTTTGTGCATTCCATGTGTGAAAAAGGATAATACATCTATTCAAGAAAAGCATAGGTTATGGAGAAGGTAGTACATACAAGTGAAGGATAGTAATGGCAGTTGAAGAAGGTGTGGGAATCAAAGAAGAAGGCTTGCTAGGTTGTAAGGAGAGGAAAAAGGGAATTGCAAGCAAGGAGGAGGCTCTAGTTATAAATGCAAGAGGGACTATGGCAACGACAACACCAGGTAATGTTTATGTATTGAGCAAGAGAAGGGTGGCGGGATACTAAGTCTTTGCGGATCTTTCGCATGGTGTCCCTTTCATGCATATGGATCATGTGTTGAAGGAAGGCTCTTATTTCTGAGAGAAACTTAAGAGTAGGGTGAATCGGATTTAGTGGTATGTTTGAAGTTGATTGGAACTGTGCTTCAATTTGTTGTAGCGATGCTTCTTGTTCCTTTATTTGCTTGCAGAAGTCAACAAGGGTGTTCAGGTATTGCATGTCCATGTTTGTTGATGAAGAGCTAGAAAGAGAGAAAAAAGAGCGATTAAAAACCTAACATGTTGAAATAATATAGAGTAAAGCAAGGCACATATATTTTTTTAATTGAATTGCTATACAAACATTTTTTTTCATAGTACCGAATAAGAAAAGCAAGAAGATATTCACATCATAGATGATAGGAAAAAAAGTTGAAAACTTGTGTAATGGACATTTTGTTGTTCTTTTTTTTGTTTGTTCTCTTGTAGAGAGAAAATAATGTTGTAAGTCTAATGTTATGGTAGATTCAAGTAGATGAAACAAAACGAAGTCAAGATGTTGGAAGCAAATGAACAGAAATATATGCATGAGTGCAAGAGTGGTTTTTTGGGGGGTGGATGGGGGGAGGGATTGTTTTGGTATTTAGCAAGTGAAAAGTGATAGTATTTGGTTTTTATGGTGTTGTTTGTTTATTATTTTCTGTGTAACTGAGAAGAGGTGTGGGAAGCAATGCATGGGTGTAATTATATGCGAGCAAATATGTTAAGCAACGTGTACAAGTAGAAGGGAAATATAATAAATGTACATGTACTATGGTAGTAGTGGAACCATGTAATATGTACAATCTTTGTGCGTTGCATGTGTGGAAAAGGCTAATATATCTATTCAAGAAAAGCATAGGTTATGGACAAGGTGGTATGTACAACTGAAGGGTAGTAATGGCAACTGAAGAAGGTGTGGGAATCAAAGAAGAAGGGTTTCTAGGTTGTAAGGAGAGGGAAAAGGGAATTGCAAGCAAGGAGGAGGCTCTAGTCATAAATGTAAGAGGGACTATGGAAACGACAACACCATGTAATGTTTATGTATTGAGCAAGACAAGGGTGGCAGGATACTAAGTCTTTGCGGATCTTGTGCATGGTGTCCCTTTCATGCATATGGATCATGTGTTGAAGGAAGGCTCTTATTTTTTAGAGAAGCTTAATAGTAGGGTAAATCAGATTCAATGGGATGTTTGAAGTTGATTGGAACCGTGCTTCAATTTGTTGTAGCGATGCTTCTTGTTCCATTATTTGCTTGCAGAAGTCAGTAAGGGTGTTTAGGTATTGCATGTCCATGTTTGTTGATGAAAAGCTAGGAAGAGAGAAAAAAGAGAGATTAAAAGCCTAACATGTTGAAATAATATAGAGTAAAGCAAGGCACATCTATTTTTGTAATTGAATTGCTATACAAGCATTTTTTTTCATAGTACCGAATAAGAAAAGCAAGAAGATATTCACATCATAGATGATAGGAAAAAAGTTGAAAACTTGTGTAATGGACATTTTGTTGTTCTTTTTTTTTTGTTCTATTGTAGAGAGAAAATAATGTTGTAAGTCTAATGTTATGGTAGATTCAAGTAGATGAAACAAAACGAAGTCAAGATGTTGGAAGCAAATGAACAGAAATATATGCATGAGTGAAAGAGTGTTTTTTTGGGGGGTGGATGGGGGGAGGGAAGAAGGTGAGGTTGTTTTGTTTTGGTATTTAGCAAGTGAAAAGTGATGGTATTTGGTTTTTATGGTGTTGTTTGTTTATTATTTTCTGTGTAACTGAGAAGAGGTGTGGGAAGAAATGCATGGGTGTAAGTATATGCGAGCAACTATGTTAAGCAATGTGTACAAGTAGAAGGGAAATATAATAAATGTACATGTACTATGGTAGTAGTGGAACCATGTAATATGTACAATCTTTGTGCGTTGCATGTGTGGAAAAGGCTAATATATATATTCAAGAAAAGCATAGGTTATGGACAAGGTGGTACGTACAACTGAAGGGTAGTAATGGCAACTGAAGAAGGTGTGGGAATCAAAGAAGAAGGGTTTCTAGGTTGTAAGGAGAGGAAAAAGGGCATTGCAAGCAAGGAGGAGGATCTAGTCATAAATGCAAGAGGGACTATGGCAACGACAACACCATGTAATGTTTATGTATTGAGCAAGACAAGGGTGGTGGGATACTAAGTCTTTGCGGACCATGCGTTGAAGGAAGGTTGTTATTTGTGAGAGAAGCTTAATAGTAGGGTGAATCGGATTCAGTGGGATGTCTGAAGTCGATTGGTAGCGTGGTTCAATTTGTTGCAGCGATGGTTGTTTTTCCTTGATTTTCTTCCAAAAGTCAGCAAGGGTGTTCAGGTATTGCATGCCCATGTCTCTTGTTGAAGAGCTAGGAAGAGAGACAACAGAGCAATGAAAAGATTAACATGTTTAAATAATGTAGAGTAAAGGAAGGCACATGTTTTTTTGTAAATGAATTGGTATACTAACATATTTTTTTTCATAGTACCGAAGAAGAAAAGTAAGAAGATATTCACATCATAGATGAAAGGAAAAAAAGTTCAAAACTTGTGTAATGGACATTTCGTTGTTCTATTTTTTTTTTGTTCTATTGTAGAGAGAAAAGACTGTTGTAAGTGGAATGTTATGGTACTAAGAAGAGGTGTGGGAAGCAATACAAGGGTGTAAGCATATGGCACCAACTATGTTAAGCAATGTCTGGTGCAATTGATTTGAAGGAAATAAAAGTTTCTTCTTGTTTTCTTCGTTGGACAGAAGGGCTATCCTTCATACGTGAATAGCAAGCAAAAGAAAAAGATAGAAAAGGAGTGCTAGATTTTTTGTTTCGTTACATTCCTCTCTAAGATCAACATCAGAATGTAGAAGAATTTCGTAAATGCAGATACATTTGTAGATCTCTCCGGCAGCTGTAAAGCTGGATAATTCCAGCCATCCAACAAAAATGGGGATAGAAAAGCATAAAGTCTACCAAGGGCAGACTTGTATCATCATTGCTGTAGAAATAGGTCAGAAAATCTATCAGAAACAATTCACGAGAGACCAAAAAACATATGAATCAGGAGCATAACAAGTAGGCTGATAGGCACGTCCATGTCAGCAAAAGAATCATTCATTCAAACTGAATGCTTGCGCCTCAAAAAGAGAGTGAAAGGGAAAAGCCTGACACAAGCCAAAAATAACTGAAATATTCCATTATCAATGATCATACCATTTAAAGATCCAGAAAATTCCCCATGCCTTGGGGCCAAGGAAAGAGCCTGTTTGGAGAGACTGTCAGGCTACTAGTTATGCTCATGGTAGATATGATTGATGGTCACTAAAGGCACATGATGTAGCAGAGAAATAATGTCATCACACCAATGACTCAGAAGTGGGGTGTTCAATGAAGTAGTTCTGTTCACCCAAGAGATGATAAGATGTGAATCCCCAAATACAGATAAGAGAAGGATCCCCAAATGAATGGCAACCAAAAGCAGTGCCCAAAGAGCCAGAATCAACCCTGATCCCTTGGTGTCTCCTTTGTGATCTGTTGGTCCTCCGCGTGTTTTCAAGTTGAGTCTGTGTAAAACCTCTGTGTTGATAGTTGGGCCTTCCGGATGGTTTGGAGGTAAAGGTTAGAACCCAGTCTCGACTTCTCCGCAAGTGACAGCATTGATGGTTGAAGGTTTTCGGTCGCTTCCTTGCTCTGCCCTCCCAGTTTTCCTACAAGTTTCAGTGTTCGCGTGTTTTGCACATCTTTGTTTCCACCTCTTTGCTCAGCATGGTTCATAGGATTTGCCGTGACTGTTGAGCTGGTCAGAACCGTAGGTGCCCGGTGATTCTAGAGTGTTGTGGGCGATTCATGGAGAGGTAGTCTTTTGAAAGAGCCCGTCTAAAACATGAAGTGTTTTTTTCCTCAGTTTGGCATTTCTTCTGAATTTAGTATATAGCTTGCTAATCGTGGAGGAGGTGTTTGAACATCTTGTCATGGCGACCGTCCCTCCTTGTTGCCTAAATGGTGTTTACTAGTCAGATTTAGTTTGCGTGGGTTTGCACAAAGAAGTTGCATTGTTTATAGTTGCAAGAATTCTGATTCAAAGAGCACAATAACAAAAAAAACATAGGTGCATCTATTATCCTAGGTTAAGATCTTGTTGGCTATCTATAACCAAAACATAATAAAAGTTTTTTAATTCCATAAAATAAGCACAATTTTTTTAAATTCCAAGCATAAGCAAAGTTATTTTATTTGTGAAATGTACCAAAACAATCCTCAATAACTACTTCATATTTGCATCATAACTTCATACCAAATTTACCCTTCAACAAAATTTCAAATATGTGTATTGAAGAGAAGGCTCTTCTTTGCAAATCCTGTGGCACATTTATTTCATTGCATTCCTCTCTAAGATCACCTTTAGAATGCAAAAGAATTCCACAAATGAATACACATTTGCGGATCTCTCTGATAGCTGTAAAGTTAGAGATTTCCAGCCGTCCAACCAATATGGGGATAGAAAAGCATAAAGTGTGGAAGGGCAGACTTGTATCATCATTCCTGTAGCAACAGATCAGAAAATATAGCTGAAACAATTTGTGAGAGGCCAAGAAACATATGAATCAGGAGCATAACAAGAAGGCTGATAGGCACATCCATGACAGCAAAAAACCATTCATTCAAACTGAATGCTTGTGCCTCATAAAGAGAGTGAAAGGGAAAAGCCCAGCAAAAGCCAAAATAACTGAAATATCCCATGATCAATGATCATACAATATAAAGATCCAGAAAATCCCCCATGCCCTGGGGCCAACGAAAGAGCCTGTATGGAGAGTCTGTCATCCTGCTAGATATGCTCGTGATAGATATGATTGATGGTCACTAAAGGCACATGATGCAGCATAGAAAGAATGTCATCACACCAATTACTCAGAAGTAGGGTGTTCAATGAAGCAGTTTTGTTCACCCATGAGATGACAACCTGTGAATCCCCAAATACAGATAAGTGAGGGATCCCCAAATGAATGGCAACCGAAAGCAGTGCTGAGAGAGTGAGAAGCTCTAATTTGGTGTTGCTGCGTCTATTATCCTAGGTTAAGAGCTTGTTGGCTATTTATAACCATAATATAATAAAAGTTATTTGATTCCATAAAATAACAATAAATGTTTTTAATTCCATGCATAAGCAAAGTTATTTTCTTTGTGAAATGTGCCAAAACATTCCTCAACAACTACTTCAAATTTGCATAATAACTCCATAGCAAATTTGCCCTTTAACAAACTTTCAAATATGTCTATTGAAGAGAAGGACATTCTTTGCAAAGAAGTGCCACATTTTTTCATTGCATTCGTGTTTAAGAGCACCTCCAGAATGCAGAAGAATTGCAAAACAATCCTCGATAATTTGAAAACACGCGGAGGACCAGCAGACCACAAAGCAAACACGCGGGAATGGGGGTTAAGTGACAATACTACCGGATCGCAAAGAGGACACGCGGAGAACCATCGGATTGCGAAGAGTGGAATGTGCCAAAAAAATCCCCGATAACTACTTCAAATTTGCATAATAATTCCATAGCAAATTTACCCTTCAACAAACTTTCAAATATGTCTATTAAAAAGAAGGCTCTTCTTTGCAAAGAAGTGCCACATTTTTTTTTGTTACATTCCTTTCTAAGAGCACCTTCAGAATGAAAAAGAATTCCGCAAATGTAAATACTTTGGGGGATCTATCTGATAGCTGTAAAGTCAGAGATTTCTAGCTTTCCAAGCGTGGAAGTGTGGTAGAAAGGAACTTTGTGGAGATCTATTTAGCAAAGCGTGGTAGAAATGAACTTTGTGGAGAGCCAAAGTCTTGTACTGCACTAGTCAAGTTTGTGAAGTTGAACTAGGTGCTGGGACACAATGTCTTGTATAGCGATAAATTTCGTAGCTCAAAATGATTGGATTTGCGCCTGTATCTACCAGTGATGGTGGTGACTTAGTTTATAGAACTCATTAAGCATTCATTGGTCTGTGTAAATATTAAGGATGGAATATAATTATAGGATATTCAGATGTCTATCTGTCCCATCGGGGTGATCTTTCTGTTCATTGCTGGAAGGTGTATATTATAGCCATTGCCATACCCCATTTTATTGCTCTTTGTCATTTTGTGTGCGAAGAGACTGTTCACCAAATTACTGTTATCTCATCCTACTTAGGCAAGAGCTACCTCCTTCCAAACAGATAACTCAAAATAAAAGGCCATGAACAAGTGATCTACAATATCTAAATCGTGCTTGCAAAGTATGCAACTCTTAGCATGTCTAGTTTCTTTTATGTCTATTATGCTAGTTTAACATCTTCTTGGCTATTTATAACCATAAAATAATCTTTATTTTTAAAGGAAATGTTGATTTCTAGACCGCTCTCCCCAAATAGACTCTATATGAAAGAAGGCATTCTTCAATGCTTGCAGCACAAGCCAACTTGATAGTGTACACCCTTGTTCCACTATTCTTGGACCACCTGAGTTGATCATATTCTTCTAAAAGTTTAATAGCACTATGGTTAACAATATATACAAAATGTATACTAAAAATATATATAAAATGTTTCAATTATTTATCCAAATGACCTTGTAAGTTTACATCAAATTCCTATCACAATATATGTACATTATATACAACCTTTATGTGCTGAAAAGAGTGGGAGAGGATAATGGAATTCTTATTCATTATAGTGGATAGGTAACGAGGGAGAAGCGATGATGCAATGGATGAAGAATAAATAAGAGTTGATAGCAATGGGATAAGGTTAGGAATATAGAATAGAGGTTAAGAGGAGTTGGTAGGGTCAGTTAGTAATATTTACTGTGTATGCAGGAATAACCAAAACCAACTATAAATAAAAGGATCCAAGATACTAGGTAACAAAGATTAAATGAAAGGTTCAACATATTCCATTTACCACTGCCCATAGAAGTCAAAGGATCCAACATTTTTAAAAAGAAACTTTGAATATATTATATTTTAAGAATAATAACAGACATAACAGTTTTCCATGAAAACCAAGATTATTAATTGTTACATAAAGCTCCAAGCTCCAAATAATTTATATGAAAGAAGTGCCAACAACAAGTGGCAGCGGTCAAAATGTCAAAACAAGTTATGCATGCATTCATTTTAAGTAAATGCTTCCTTTTGTAAAAATTTGTTAGAGAAAAATGTGCCTTTAATTCCTAGCCTCTACTACTTCAAAAGCTAGAATAAATTGAAATCTACAGCAAAACCATAATAAATAGAAAATCCTTGACAATATTATTGCAAATGAGGAAATGACAGAGATTAGAGATATAGATAATTTTTCCCTTAGAAATGGAACCTCCTACATTGTAGGAAAGTTTTTAGCTGATATACAAAATGGGGAGTATCATTTAGCAGGTAGAGATTTATTTCCTAAGTGATACACAAACTACTCCATTTCTTTTGACATTCTATCAACTTTAACTGTTGCTTGTCTCATAGATTGTAAAGTTTTTCTTAGTGAGAAAATCCATTAGTTTCGAGACTTTTAATTTCATCCTTAGCAGCAACCTACATCTTCTATAATTAATCATGTTGAAAGAAACCTGGAAGCGCCTTCCGTGAGACTATGGAATAAAAATATAAAAATACAGGGTAGAGAAATCAATTGTCATTTCTAAAAACTATCACCAAAATCTGTTTTCATTGTTTTAAACTTTAGAAACCTGCATTATTTCTTTGCTTGTCATTTCATAAGTTTATAACCAATTGATACGGTTGGAAGGTTGGATGAAAAAATGATCGAGTCTCTTTTTGGTTATGATCCCAACCAAAAAGTGAAAAATGAAGTGACAAACTTTTCAGTGTCTGCTTCCCAATCTAGAAACAATGCACAAATACTTGATCGCAGAAAATCTCAAAATATTTCCATACTCTTAAGGGCTTTGGATGTGACGAAAGAGGAAGTTTGTGATGCATTGTTGGAAGGTAATCTTCTTCACTATCATTCTAATAATAGAATTGTGCAATTGGAAGGTGCAATATATCAAAATTTATTATTCTTTTCCATCTTCTCATGTTGACTCCATGCTTGAATGGCAAGACAATTGGGTATCAACTGGCTTACTAAGATTTATTGCTTGGTACAGGGGATGGCTTAAACACTAAATTCTTGGAGAAAGTGGTAAAAATTACGCTAACTCGGGAAGAAGAGATTAAACTGAAAGACTACAATGGCGATATTTCAAAACTTGGCCCTACAGAGCGGTATCTTAAAGCAATAGTGGACATCCCTTTTGCCTTCAAACGTTTTGATGCAATGCTATTTAGGGCAACATTTGAAGAGGAAATCAATTTTATCAAGAAATCCTTCACAATATTGGAGGTCAGTTTACCTTCTTTTCTGCCTCGGTACTCTAGTTTTTTTATGCAACAAAGTGAGCTTATTACATGATAAGTCATTTTAAAATTGTATCTTCCCTTTGGTAGGTAATGTAGCTATCCAGTATCTGATATTTTGTTGCAAGCCCAAGTCCTAGATTAGGTGTATTCCGTGTGAATCTGTTCACACTCTAAAGTGATAACCTCACTTAAGCAAACCTAAGGCAAAAGACCTTTCAGGACCTGATGATACATGTAAAAAATCCAGATTATCCCAGCATAGGAATCATGCTAGAAAAAGATAAACAGTAGTAATAGTATACAAGCATGATTTTTGGAAGAAGTTAAATGGACTCTTTTACACTTTAATGTGTTACTTCCATAAACTATGTTGCCTCCTGAAATGACAGTTAGGGTTCATTCAATTTTTAAATTTAATTATAGTTATCTGCTGTTACAGGCTGCATGCGCAGAACTAAGAGGAAGGATTTTGTTCTTGAAATTACTGGAAGCTGTCCTAAAAACTGGTAACCAGATGAATTCTGGTACTTACTGCGGTGGTGCACAAGCTTTCAATCTTAACACACTTCTCAAGCTAGCAGATGTTAAAGGGATAGATGGGAAGACAACTTTAGTGGACTTTGTTGTCCAGGAGATTATAAGATCAAAAGGAAAACATATTGCAGAAGCTGTAGATCAATCTGCCTCAAGCTCAGTTCCTACATCTTATGGAATAGATGGTAAAGATGAATCTTCTTTTAATAAAGAAGATGATTATATGCGATTTGGATTGTAGGCTGTTGCAGGGTTGAGCGATGAGCTGCATAATGTGAAGAAGGATGCAAGAATAGATTCAGATACTGTGACTAGTTGTGTGTCAAAACTTGATAGTGGAGTAGCAAAGTTAAGAGAATTTTTGCAGTCAGATTTGACTTGTAAATAAACAAAATTGGCTGGCCTAAGCAAGCTAGAAGCCAACAAAGAATACAACCATCAGACCTTGAATCCCCATTGGTTGGACTTGGAGAGTAAGTTTTCTTCGATGGACACTACAGTCCTTTCCCCGCTAAATCCATCATTTTCTTGTACCCTCTCCGATCAAACAACATGAGATTTTTCAGGAAAGGAGTTCAAATTTGTTTATATTAAGCAGCCCGACTCCCAACTCTCTGCTCTTGGTTCTTAACTTCTTCATAGCTCATTTTGTCACCTGCAAAGGACTGCTGACGACGGAAGGAACAGTGTCTTAAAGCGTCGCTGAAAGTTGCCTTGGTATGAGCTAATTTTGACAAAAATGCAGGGGAAAAAACATGTTTAAAAAGGTGAAGTTTATTGTGTTAAGTTCATTTATCACATACTCCAATTGCACTACAATCACGAAGATATTATAACTCGAGGAAGTTGAATATTTGAGCAGAATGCTCAGTGCTGTTCAGCAATAAGTAGAAGTTATGTAAATGAATCATAAAAGTAAAGGGCTGAACAGTAAACAGCATTGGAAAGCAGCACAAATTTATGAAATAGAAAATTAACCACGCGGTTTGCAAATTTTCAGCCCTACCAAATAGGATATAGTTTCTATGAAATCCAAATTGAAAAATTCAAGCCCTGCCATCTAACTATGGCCTGCTTGTTTGAAAACCATATCACTAAAATACATGTTATCGAAAGCAACCCAAATTTTATAAAACAAACATTACACACAATTTGCAAACAATAGAAAAAACATAAACCAACATTTTTCTTTACCTGTTTAATTTCAAAGCGAAAAATTCTTCAAAGAAAACACATTGTAGATGTGAATATCAAGATCAAGCATCAATGGAAACAAGGTCACCCTGAAAATAGATACTGCCAATAACAGTTTAGCAACAACTTACAAAATTTCTAGTATATAGACAGACCATGGCATGCCCATGGCGCTCGAGAACCGCCGGACAAGTGCGGTTTTGACAAACTCAACACTCATGACAAATCCCATGAACAATGAAACTTGCAGGTGAGATGGGCGGGTCTGACAAACTCAACAATCACAGCAAAGCCCATGAACAACGAAACTTGCAGGACAGAGCAGGGCAGCGACCGGAAACTTGCAGGACAGAGCAGGGCAGGGGAACTTTTAAACATGCGGAGGACCAGCGGACCATGAAGAGGACACGCGGAGGAGTAGGGTTGGCTGAATAGAGGATGGAAGGAATAGTGTCCTAAAGCGCTACTGAAAGTTGCCTTGGTATGAGCTAATTTTGACAGAAATGCAGGGGAAAAAACATGTTTAAAAATGTGAAGTTTACTATGTTAAGTTCATTTATCACATACTCCAATTGCACTATGATCATGAAGATAGTATAACTCGAGGAAGTTAAATATTTGAGCAGAATGCTCAGTGTTGTTCAGCAATAAGTAGAATTTATGTAAACGAATGATAAAAGTAAAGGGCTGAACAGTAACCAGCATGGAAAATCAGCACAACTTTATGAAATAGAAAATTAACCATACGGTTTGCAAATTTTGAGCCCTACCAAACAGGATATAGTTTCTATGAAATCCAAATTGAAAAATTCAAGCCCTGCCATATAACTATGGCCTGCTTATTTGAAAACCATATCACTAAACTACATGTTATCGAAAGCAACCCAAATTTTATAAAACAAACATTACACACAATTTGCAAACAATAGAAAAAACATAAACCAACATTTTTCTTTGCCTGTTTAATTTCAAAACGAAAAATTCTTCAAAGAAAACGCATTGTAGATGTGAATATCAAGATCAAGCATCAATGGAAACAAGGTCACCCTGAAAATAGATACTGCCAATAACAGTTTAGAAACAACTTACAAAATTGCTAGTATGTACACAGACCATGGCAAACAAGCCACTACCCAAAAAATTTATGAAATAGAAAATTAACCACACAGTTTGCAAATTTTCAGCCCTACCAAACAGGATATAGTTTCTATGAAATCCAAATTGAAAAATTGAAGCCTTGCCATATAACTATGGCCTGCTTATTTGAAAACCATATCACTAAACTACATGTTATCGAAAGCAACCCAAATTTTATAAAACAAACATTACACACAATTTGCAAACAATGATACAATATATATCAATAGTTGATACTCATGTGCCTACTCTAATTCAAGAAAAGCTAAACTAAACTTAGAAAATCAAATTCTAAAAATAAGAAAGGGTAAAACTGGAATTATTTTGCAGACTGGCACATTCATGTGCACATTCATAGCATGCACACACCTCTACCACGCTGCTGTCTACAAAGCTACTCTCATGCACCCTCATCATAACTATCCTAACAGCTTAATGCTGTAATGGATTTGCTGAGTGTACCATAGTGTATCCACTACGTGTGCCAAAGGAGAACAATGGATGAGCAGTCTACGTAAAAACTAACAGCAATTGCAAACAGACTAAAAAAAAATAGCACCATGGCAATCTCCTACAAGAAGGTTACATCGAACACCCTAAACACTAAAATGCTTATCTTCCAAAGCCTATAGATCCTTCTCATTCCATTGTTTTGTATTCACTTCCATAGTGTATCCCTTGAATAATTCCACTTTCACCCTATGTAAACGCTACTAATACAAGAACAAAAATAAAGCAGTACAACTTGACCTATATCCCAAATAGCCTAATAGGTAACAGGATCTCAATCCTCTTTTGAACTTCTCAGAATACCCTAAACCATAGTCCTAAAAAAGTACAATCAGGTGAAGCTGTAAGAAATGAGAATCACTTCCAGCAGCTGTAGTCGAATTTTCAAACATTAAATACCCTTTATAACACCTCTTTGGTAGCTATCAATGAGTTTCCAAACATTAATACAACTATTAGGAAATCTTTAACTTTTGTAAAAGAGGCCCAAGTTTATTCTTGACGCAAATTGTTTACAACAACAAGTTTAAAATATTTATTCCTTTGGCACTGTTTCAAAAGAAAGAACTACTCTTCATCTTTACAAATCGTTAGTTACATTCTAAAGAGTCCTAAGCAATTCAAACATGGGCATTCAGGTTTCTTTATATTCTGTAAACAAAAATGAATATCAAAAGTCTTAAAACACTTAAAATTTTATTTTGCTTATTATCCTAGAAAAAGCCTAGGAATATTTAAAGTTTGTTCTGCTTATAATTAAAATCCCCAGTATTATGTGAGAAGGCCAGAAGGCTCATCACTTCCACATTTCAATAGCAGCGCTTTCCCTAATGTAATTTTGTTGTTCAACAAACAAATATGCAACAGCCAAAACTAATGTACTCCTCTCTAAGTGGAGCACTGTGCTCGAGCAGCAAGAAAATATGGCATGCAGCACACAGATCAGAGAATGCATGTCTTCCAACACTGTACTAAAAGAAATTTGGCATCTCATATGCAAAAAAACAGTGAAACTTGACCAACACATGCTTCAATCCCCACATAGGTTAAATAACCCATCAAGCAGCAAATCAAACTGGATGAACACAACTCTAATAAACAGAAATCTACTCTCACGGACTAAGGATTACGCTCCAGAAAAATCCCATGACCATGGACCCCTCTAGTGAGAGAGTTCATGCCTGTACAAGCTCTAACATCATGTTCATGAATGAGAATGACCATGGACGTGAAATGCTCAATAAATAGAAAAACAAAAAATCCATAAGCTTATTGCAGCCACATAAGATATCAAAGATGATATTAAAGTAGAAGAGACATCCTTCTATTGGATGAACAACCTCTTTAATAAATAATAATGAAAATATGAAATCAATGGATTGAATAAGGACCACGCTTCAACCCCCTCTTCTAGCAAAGAATAGCCCACTATGATAAGCAAAAACTGCCCTTTACATGAAGATATGGCAGCAATAAATAAATGGTAGCCTTACATACACAGGAGACTGTGAGAAAAGAAGAAGATAGAAGCTCTAATTTGTTAAGCCTTTCTCCCCTGCTTAGCACAAAAAACATTGTACTTGGCCTTCCTTAAGGGGGTTTTCCTCCTCTTGAACTTCTAGCTTGCTAATTAGAGTTCTTCTCCTTTTATAGCTTCCAATATCCAACCACCTTTCAAGAAAATAGATATATAAAATACTATAAGCCTAAATAAAATAGTCCAAATAAAACCCTAGAAGCCTATAGGGAATAGTAATGCCTCCAAATATGTGGAGATCCTTGTTGCATCGCGATCCTAGAACGGAGTTGGGCACGGGCTTATATAAAATATTGTGGCACATGAATCCCTGTCGCCAATCTATGAGGTTTGGAGTAAATGTTTATATAATTATAGACACCTACTCTTTTGAAGAATTTACACAGCTATGAATCCAATTCTTCATTAACCTGGTGCAAATAGCAATTTTAAAATGAGGCGAGAATCTATGCTCAGTTACAAATTCCAATTCTGCATTAACCTGGTACAAATACCCATGTTATACCCATTTTAACATGGGTGAATCTCAACTCTGCATTGATTCACTGTACAAGTACCGACTTTCACATGGAGAAGAGAGAATTGAACTTTACACCTCTCCCCCATAATCTTTAATCTTTTGTACATCTCCGTCTCCCATGCAATAGAAAAGAATTTACCATTTACATTATTTTTTAAATATGTTGTTTATGAGAATTTGAACCTTGTACCTCTCCCATGACTCTCTTCCCAAGTGTACCTCTACCATGACTCTTTTCTCATATCATTTTAGCATTATTGTTCATATATGTTTTCCAAAAAAGTTTGAACCTTGTACCTCTCTCATGACTCTCTTCCCACTTTATACCTCTCCCATGACTCTCTTCCCACTTCACTTTAACATGAGAGAGTTTGAACCTTGTGGCTCTCCCATACCTTTCTCCCCATATCACCTTAACATGGGGTCGAGAGATTTGAACATTGCACCTCCTCTCACATGCAAAAGAAAATTCTTTGCAATTTACACTCATCTTCACATATAGGTCCTCTCCCCTGAGCATTCTGGAATTTCAAGTGTGGGCCTATAAGTAGAGATGTTGCTTTATTATTTATCGATTTGATCATCTTCCATATGGGATTTTTCTCTCTTCGAAACATTCTCTAATTTCAGATGTGGCCATATAAACAGAATTGAAGCTTTATTCTGCTGTGTTCTTTATTAATTTGATCATTTTCCCATGTGGGATCTTTCTCTCTCCCAAAAATTCTGTAATTTCAGATATGTCCATATAAATAGAGTCGATGCTTTATTCTTTATTGATTTTATCACTTCCTGAATCCCATAAGTTATAACTGATGAGGTTTCCCACAAGATATTTATCCTGGGAATTATATTGTACAAAACAAATACAAACTTTGTTGATTAAATTTAGGGAAAATTGTATGTTCTGTAAACTAAATTTGGTTCTAATTTTTGGCAGAGGAACAGCATACAGGCAGCTTCGAATTTTGTTAACCAGAATCACCTCCCACCAAGGCTGAAGGATCAAATATTGTCACATATGTGCCTTCAATTCAAAACAGAGCGCTTAAAACAACAGGAGATTATAGAAGAACTTCCTAAGGCCATTTGTACAAGAATTTTCCAACATCTATTCCTACCAACCGTTGAATCCCTGTATATGTTTCAAGGCATTTCACGTGAATTGCTTTTCTTTTTGGTACTTAAAGTTTGCAATCTTTAGGAAGAAGCTGTAAGTTTGTGCTTTCATGTTATAAAATACTTCCTTTGGTTATAATTGCCATTTTAATTTTATCAGTATTATGTAGAGATGTGGACTGTTAAGCAAAACTGTCACACAAGGCCAAGTATTGACAATACTTTAGTTTGTGTTATTCATCTCTTAAGTATGGTCAATACTTCAGAGCTAAAAAGAACAAACTTGGCTTTCTAGTTTTTACTGAGGAGAACCATATATATATATATATATTCTCAACAAAAACTTTGTAAAGAAATTTACATATGTAGATGATGGAATGATTCCCCACTTTTGTGAATGGCAATTGAATAAAACAACCATTAACATGAAACCAACCAAATGCCTCGCAATATCGACAAACCTACTAAACCAACTCCTTTTGCATACACATGTATATACTCATATAAACACACCTATGTATATGACATATGCATAAGTATATGCTTATAGATAGACATTCAGATCTCTCTATACATGTATCAATATATGCATTTGAGTATATACATGAATAATGACTGTAGTTGTATTTTTGTGTCAAAAGTTGTGGAATAGACAGATGATCATAATTGAATGATATAGCTGACCTGTTTATAGGAGATTGGTAAGGTATAGTCAAACTTATAGGAGATTGGTTGTTATGAATCTTCCAACCATTTACAACTTGAAGAAAGTCCAACAAAACGTTTTTTTAGGGTAAATCCTTTTGTTGTTATTATTGCACCTTCTTGAATGATATAGCTGACGAAGAGTTCCAAACTTGGAAAATTATGCAAAAAACAAGCATCCTGTTCTTTGATGGGGCCTTGAATGGAAACCCAGAGGCAGCAGGTGCAGCAAGAATCATTTTGGATCCCATTGGGCAAGAAGAACTGCATTGCAAATGGGGGCTGTGGAAAACTACAAACAATCAAGAAGAAGCTGCTGCTCTTTACCAAGGTCTATTACAAGTTCATCTTCTAAGATTAGACAGCCTCATCGTGGTTGGAGGCTCGGAAATTATAATCAAAGGTGGTTCATGGTGTCACCCTACACAAAGGCATCGCTCTCAATAGATGAATTGACAAAATTAATTATGAGATCAAGAACTTCAACAACATCAAATTCTTCCATGTTCTTCATCATGAAACCTAGAAGGCTGAGGAAAGGGCAAACAATGCCACTAGCAGTAATGAAGGGTCTCTTAAAATAAATGGGACCATCTCATTAAGCCATATCCCATGATCCTTATTTGAATAAATTGTCCATCAATCAAATCAACATGTACAAATGGATAAGAGGTAGA
The DNA here is from genome assembly GCA_001517045.1 of Pseudotsuga menziesii. Taxonomy (NCBI): domain Eukaryota; kingdom Viridiplantae; phylum Streptophyta; class Pinopsida; order Pinales; family Pinaceae; genus Pseudotsuga; species Pseudotsuga menziesii. The sequence continues at coordinate 162,264 of LPNX010939362.1, forward strand.
GAGCTCAATAGATCAAGTATAAGTGGGACTCCTGAAGCCTTAATTCAGTTCAGAACATCCACCACACCTGTGGGAATAAGAATTTAAAAACAATTAAAATAATTAGAACTAAAATGCAGATTATTTCCACAATAACATGTAAAAATTCACATGTTTGTACCATCAAAAGCTTGTTGATATCAATCTTCAGACAGGAATATACAGTGTTGAATAAATTTTATTATCTTAAAAATAACATGTATTGCAAAAACTGGGAACACGCATATAAATCTATTGAGGTTTGCCAAATCTTGAAGTGGTTCAGAACCTACTCTAAAAATCTTCATGAAGCTTATTGAACTATGTATGACATTATTTAATTAGTCTAACACTGGTGACAAACCAGTATTGATCAAACCATCAAGATTAAAAAAGAAAAATAAGAGCAAGGTTAAGTTGCAAGTACCTACATATAATAAGAATACAAAGAAATAGAAACACCTATAACAATTGATGAAAACTCAAAATCTGTGAAGACTATTTCTAGACAGGAACATAATAAAACACTTATAGAACCTGCATATAACAAGAATATAAATAAATAGAAACCTCTATAACAATTTATGAAAATTCAAAATCTGGCAAAGCCTATTTCTGGACAGGAACATAATCAAAAACTTACAGAGTGCCACTTACAATTTCTGCAGGTAAAGAGAAGCATAGATTCATCGTTTAAAACATAGGTGTATACTCTCACTACTTTAAAGATTTGGGATTAAGATGGGATGTATGCTACTTTGTTCTATATTCTTTATATTATCATAATTAATGGTCAATTTTTTATGTTCTTTTCTTTTTACAATATGTGTCTGACCCTACCTATTTGTTTTTATTAGTTTATGTACCCAAAAGCATGGTACATCTCTTCCACCTGGGCTCTAGAGTGCACTTAGCTTCTCTCAATGCAATTAGACAAGCTTTGTAAGTTAAGAAACCATACACTACTTCACCAAACCCAAAAATTAACAAATTATGAATTGACTTGAAATATTTTTGCAGGAGATTGTTAAGCTACTATGTCAAGGACAAATGACAAGTTCCAGCACGCAAATAGATCTAAAAGAAGAGGCTTCGAGAAAGCTAATGGAAAATATTAGAACTGTAATATAGGAAAATGACATATCTAACAATAGCCTGTGGAAAGCAGCACATTATGAACTACATTTAACAATGGGACAATTTGCACAGGTAGTCTAATTAGCATAAAATTGGAAAGGAAATTTTCCCTACCATAATTTCCTGAGAATTCTGTTTAGGATAGGATATTTTTCATCCTTGTGTAACTCGTGCCTTATGGTGGGACAGAGAACAGCACGATTTTAACCCTGGATGGGGCATTGACAGTCTGTCAATCCCACAAACAAACCAACAGACCCGCAGTTTACAAATCTTGTTCTGCTCAAAACATGGTTGTGTTACAGTGTTGTGACGACCCCGCAGCAAGAGCCTTGGAATTTTTGGTCAAGATCACCTTGGAGTGATAATTATAGTGTTTTCAATAGAATAATTTCAGTCCTACTCATGCGCTAAAGAACAATTCCGGAAGGAACCGCTAGGAATAGTGGTAAAGGAACTTATCACTTTGGTCAAAATGCTTCTGGTAGATAAATAGCTACTACCCACCCAGTAAGGTCCTTAAATCTATACGATATCCGGTCCTTAAACCCTAACAAGCGCTCAATGCCGGGCGGGAGGGAGTAAGCACTCAATGCCTTCCTTCCATCTATCTGTAATAAATTACTGGTTTATGAAACCCTTAACCAGGCAAGGAAAATTCAGGGTGTTTGGGATTATCATACAACGAAATGTAGGCATGAATTTCTATCGCAGAGCGATACAAAATATTCTAAGCTATTCAGGGGTTTCGAAATGAAATTGCATACCTGTGTTTTTGTAGTTCTTTGGCTCTTTCAATCAGAATTCCTACAACTTCTCTGTACAAACCCACACAACTTCTCTGTGCAAAACCATTTATGCAGCAGGGAGGGGCGGTCGCCATGACAAGATGTTCAACCACCTCCAAACCGAGAATAAATTCCAAACCAAGGGAAAAACACTAGTTTGTGCACAGATTCAATGCTTTCGTGAAGAAACAGCATGAAGCTTCCTTATACTTTAGCAAAAAATGGTAAATCAAACACGCCGTGTTGAGGATGGAATCCCAACTGGTATCACTGGATTATTCCTTTGTTTCCCATAATTTTCATCCTAGGGATGAGACCCATCTGCCAAAACCAGAAACTTGATTGGGTTAGATTATTTCAGTAATTATGGGAAGCCACAATCAAGGAAGAGAAAATGTGTGGAGGCCGCCATTAACAAATCCTACGAACCCTTCTTTTCCAAATAAAAATTACTAACATAGACACCCTGTACACCAACCATCGACCATTCGATTCACTGTGGCAATGAGTTCTTCTACATTGTGCGTAGCAAGATTTACCTCAGAGCAAAACCCCATATAATCAACTATGAAGAAAAATGCATATAGACTAAGAGGTAAACTATGAAGAGGCAATGGTGCGAAGAAACTAGAACAAGGGTTCCAACACAACTGTTGCATGGTGTTATTTCAGTGGGGGTGAACAAATAGTTTGTAACCCCTGTAAAACTGCCTGAAAGATCATCTTGAAAACTCAAAACACGAATACATGAAGAAACCCACAAACTGGAGACGGAGGAGGAAGCAATCAGAGCATCTAGACCATACCGAGAACGACCACGACAACATAGTGGGTAAACATGAAAACCAACAGACAAACATCAAACACGTGCTAGCATCTAATTTGAGCTATAGATGACGAAAAGCTACAGTTGTCTTCCAAACTTCTTCGAAGAAAAATGCCTAACGGTGTAAATATAAGATCCAGTAAAGAACCTAATTGTCAGTTTGTAAAAAACGTAACAGAGAGTAAATGCGCAAAATTCCCGGAGTGGTAGTTGCAAGTATAACAAATGGTTAGATGATTATTAAAAAATAAACTATGTGTGATAGTATTAAAAAACAAGAGGCCTGAGTTTGTTTGTTTTTTTTCATTATTATATATCAAGAGCTTTGACATAATATTTATTTAAATGGTTTAGAGTTAAGAAAAAAAAAGTTATGTATTGTTTTTAAAAGTGTTTTAAATTATTGTCTTAAAATAATCTCTAAATTAATCTTTTTTACAGAGACAATGTAAAATATATAAACATAATCCATATTGTTTTTATAAATGATCTTATTGTTTTAAGTTGAGACACACAAAAAAGTTGTGTATTGTCTCAAATAGTGTTTTTCCAGAGACGATATCACTTTGGTCTCTCCAAAGACGATGTCACTTTTATCTCTCGAGAGACAATAGAGAATGCAATTTTTTTTGTCTCTCTAGAGACAATATTAATCATTTGAGAAAAAACAACCAATGCAATGAAGTTATGGGGTAGGAAATCTTAGAAAATCCTTCAATGAACTTCTAGTAGTGGCCAGTAAACCCCATAAATGATCTTATGTCGATTACATTTTTAGGAACTGGCCATTCAGTGATGAATTTGATTTTGTCAGGGTCAGCAGAGATTCCATCCTTGGACACTATATGTCTGAGGTATTGAATCCTATCATTAAAGAAATCACATTTACTGAACTTCGCATATAGTTGTTCTCTTTGTCCTTGCTGAATTATCTTCAAATGTTCTTTATGTTCTTGTTCATTCTTCGAGTATATTAGTATGTCATATATGAAGATAACTACAAATTTGTCTGAATAATCACTTAAAATGCTATTCATTAAGAACACATGAATGCAACAAGTGCGTTTGCCAACCCAAAAGGCATTACGACAAACTCATAGTGATAGTACGAGTCCTAAATGCAGTTTTGAAAATGTCTTCATCTTTTATTTGCACTTGACGATAACCAGACCTTAAGTCTATCTTCGAAAAGATATTTTCTCCATGGAATTGATCGAATAGTTAGTCTATCCGGGGTAGCAGGCATCGATTTTTAATTGTCATTTTATTTAGCTATGGATAGTCTATGCACAGCCTTAAGGTTCCATCTTTATTTTTCACAAATAAGACCAATGCTCCCCAAGGAGAAACACTAGGTTGAATATACTTTTTATCAATCAATTATTGTAGTTTATATTTGAGCTCTGTAAGTTCTATTATGTTCATTCGGTATGGATATTTTGATGCCGGTATCCCTCCAGGTGTTAGATCAATCGTGAAGTCAATGTCTCTTTTCGGAGGAAGTCCATTGACTTCTTCTAGAAATATGTCTTCAAACTCCTTTAAGACTGGTACATCTTTTAGTTTAAGTTTATTTTTGTTATCATTATCATTTATTATATAGAAAACAAACACCTTGCATCCTTTTCTTAAGGATCTTTTCATTGTAACTTTCATAGGAATCCCTTTGACTTTTATAGTTTTTCTAGTATCATTTGTACATGTCATTTTTTTGTCAAAACAGTTTAACATTAATTTTTGTTTTTCTAGCAAATCCATTCCTATTAACATATCATAGGAACCTGTTATCACTCCAAGAAACTCCTCTAGGTTGTATCTCAAGGATGCCTGGTAACTTAAAATGTTTTTAGGGTTTTCTGATATGGATCAAGTTAGTTGACCTATATAACCTTTCCACTCTCAAGACATGCATAAAACTCACTCATTTACAATGCTTTTAGTTGCAATTGCTTAGAAATTCGACAATAAGGTGCAGGGATGGAGAAATCACAACGCTGTCAGACTTACATACAAAACACATGCATATAAATGGCTAAATCCTGATGAGGATGGTATTTATAAATCAAATAGCATTAATAAACCAATAGGATGACAGCTATCAACTTTTTAATCAATATGAAGATGACCTAAATACACATTTAGGCATAAATATAGTAAAGAAAGAGATGATGGCTGAACAGATCACAACAAAAGAGCTTATATCATGAATAAGTAAAATGAGAAGCTTGAAAGCGTTATTGGCACATATATCCCCGAAGTTGAACCTCTATTATAAAATCAATCATGGGCTTTATAGCCTTCTACAAAAAATGACAGATCTTGAAACTTTGATCTGTTTTCACAAAAAATACTCAGAAGTGGTAGTTTTTCAGATTAGGGTTTAAAACCCTAGATAACTATTTGTCTATATATTATGAAGATCTAGTTCATAGAGCGAATACTAAATAACTGCAGTAGTCACCAATAATCACCACTGTTGGTTCAGTGTGAAATTGCTGCCAACAGCCAATGTCTCGGTGGTTAACTGAAGTGACCTTTCTTGTTTAATCCGCCAAAATTTTCTACCTTGTCATCGATCGAAAGCTCTGACCTCTAATTGTCGGCACCCCAAGCCTCAATGCTGCCATAGTGTCGGTGCCTCAAATGACTAATCTTCTCAACATCGACGATCGGAACCCCAAGACTGAATGTATTGGAGCTTTCAACTGCTAGCTAGTCGACGATCGAAAGCTGTACTCACTAATGTGTCAGAACTTCTTATCTGAATGTCGTCGAAGTTTCGGCACCTCAACTGACTAACGTCGCGACAGTTTCTTCATCGGCTATTGGAAACTCTTTTCTCTATCCCATCGGCGCTCCAAGCCTGAACGTATCGGCGCTTTCCATCACTAGCTCATTGGCGATCGAAAGCTCTGTCTTCTAGCCCATCGGCGCCCCAAGTCTTAATACTACCGCTATTTTGGAGGTTAAACGAACTAATTTTATCGCTGTCGGAGGTCAGTATAAGTTTGAATCAGAGCTTTAGTTCTCTATGTCGCTGTTGTTTTGGAGCTTTAAACCACTAGCTTTGCGATTGAAAATCAGAAGCTCTAGCCACTATCCCATCGGCGCCTTAGACTGGAACGCTGACGCAGTGTCGGCATCTCAAACCACTAACATCATGATCGAAACCTCAAACCACTAGACTCTTTCTTGGCGATCGGAACCTTAGACCACTGATGATCGACGATCAAAACATCAAGCCACTAGCGCGTCGAAACTTTAAATTTGAGTGCTGCCGCTGTTTCGGAGGTGAAATGAACTAATCTTCTCAGCATTGGAAATTGGAAGCTCTTTCCTCTAGCCCATCGGGACTTTAAACCACTAGCTTTGCAATCGAAAATCGGGAGCTCTATCCACTGCCCCATCGGCGCCTTAGACCTGAATGTTGTCGCAGTGTCGGCATCTCAGATCACTAATTTCTAAGCATCAACGATTGAAACTCCAAACTACTAACCATCGAAACTTTCAATCACTAGATTCTCTGTAGTGGTGGCGCCGCAGTGAACTAAAACTCTGAAACATCGGCGATCGAAACTCCAAACCACTAACCATCGAAACGTTAAACCACTATATTCTCCGTAGTGGCGACGCCGCAGTGGACTAAAACTCCGAAATGTCGGCAATCAAAGCTCCAAACCACTAACCATCGGAACGTTAAACCACTAGATTCTCCGCAATGGACTAAAACTCCGAAACGTCGATGTAATAGAGGACTACACCTCCAATCATTGTTTAAAAATGTTCCGATGGCAGTAAAAAAGTTTAGCAATATGCCTAACCGCCGAAGGGGTTTTCCACCTGTTATTTATCTTCCATATTTCGGTGGCTAATGAGATGTTCTAATCCTCACCCAAGCCACTGAAAGCTACAACTTGTGAAATTTTTACCCAAATAAAAAAATAGAGGCTTTCAAACTGTCAGCGATATTCATGTCCTTCATCGCATGAGTTAAATTCTTCATACTATCAAAATAAATTTATTTTGGGAGATAACAGAACCTAAATGAAAAATATTCAAATCAGCATGCATAGTGAAATAATTCATCAACAATTCACAATTCTTAACAAAACTAGTAAATTTATGTTTAGTACCAGTGGCTAATTGTACCAGCCACGACTTATCAAACTTTTCTTGTACTAATTTACATAATTCAACTATTCTAGGTGAGATATAACTTAGACTTGCACCTAGATCAATCAAAATGGAAATAGGTTGATTGTTTATCATACCTTCAATCTCGACCATGCAAGTTTGATGGTCTGCTTGTTGGTTTTCCAAAGAAACACAAATTTTGGGCATGCTCCTTGCCATGTCTCCGACTATAACTACTTCCTTGATGGAGTAAACATTAATTTTTTTCTTTATTATTGGGAAATTTTTAAAGTAATGTATCCACCACACTCCCAACATTTTAAGGGTTCTTTTTGTGCAATGTTCTTGTTAAAAACAGTAGGAGGTTCTTTTACTGCAGAATTATGTGGTTTAAAAGTTTTGTAGTTATTACCTTGATACCCCTTATAGTTATTCCTTGTGTTTTTATGGAATTTATTCTATTTATTTCTTGGATCAAAATTATTTTTCCTTTTATTCTTCCAACTTGGTACACTTTCTCTCTTATTTTTATTTTGGTCGTAACATAAGTTTTCCTTTATCATCGTTTCCTCTAACGTCTTCGAATTATCATACTTAATTTGTTCTTTGAACATGATACGAAAACAACTAAGAAAACATAGTATTTTAGGTTTTTTATTAATTATGTAAGGTATGTAACGAAGTAGGCTCACAAACTTACTGCAAATCTCTTTCATAGTCATAGCTCCTAGCCTTAACTCATAAAATTCCTTGTCATTCTCTTCGTAGTATTGTTCTGATAAGTATTTTGTTTTAAAAAGCTTTTTAAACGTTTAGCTCCTAGCCTTAACTCATAAAATTCCTTGTCCTTCTCTTTGTAGTATTGTTCTAATAAGTATTTTATTTTAAAAATCTTTTTAAATGTTTTCCAAGTTACATATCTTTTATTTATTCCCTTGACCTTCTTTATATCCTGCCACCATATATGTTCCTTTCTAGATAGATTACAGATGGCCATTTTAGCTTTTAATTTGTCAGAATAATTGTATATCTGAAAATACTTCTTCATCCCTGATAACCAGGGTTCCGCTTCTTCGCCTTTTTCAATTTCCCCATTAAAAATTGGTGGTTTAATATTTTTAAACTCCCCAGATATTTCCTTAAAGGCTCTGTATTTCTTTTTCTTTCTATTATAATCACTACTTTCACTTGAGTCTTATTGTTTTCCTGAGTGATGTTGTGACTGATTCTTCAGTGCAAGTTTTAGGTTTATCACTAGAAAAATACAGCTTCCTCCCCTTACGTTTGTAAGGTGCAGTTTTTGGTAGGTCATGTTCAAATTCCTTATTTTTTTCTTTTTCATCGTTATGTATTTTAGATAATAGAATAGTATTTAATTTTCTTGAGCTTTTAGGATCTGCTCATTACCTTGTTTAACATTTCTTAGCTCTAGTCTAATTTATTTCATAGTTCTTCGAAGTTCAGATTTATTATCTTTATTGTCGTTTAAGTCTACCCAGATGTCCCCATCCCTTAAATTTCCCTCTTGATTATTTAAAGTATTTTCTAGGTGAAGTTCTTCTTCTGCAGACATCTCTGCATCTGCTAGGTTTTCCTACAAAATATAGTTATCCTTCTCTTTCTATTTTGTAAGAGAATTTAAACAAAAAAAAGAAAGTAAATTAGTTTTTCTATATAAGTGTTGAGACGATTCATGCCTAGTTCCATAAACGTGCTCTAATACCATTATGTAACAACCCTCAAAATCGTCAAATAAAAAAATAGCATGCATAGTTTTTACCGTCATTTACTAGCAGATTATTCATGTTCTAAATTGTACAAGTTATTAATATATTTATCCTACTTTTTATGTAAGTTCTATTGGTTGAGACAATGGCTAGCTCCTTTCGAAACATTCACCCATACCCATACTGTAACAACCCTAAAAATCATAAATAAATAAATAGATGTTTACTACAAGTAAATAACAGGATTTTACTAGAATGTACTTAGAGTGTTGTTACTATATGAACTTCTCTTTATCATGTATCTCTGACATCATGTTTAAATTCATCATTTAGATAGCTTGTTTGGTGTTCTGTCCTCAAATATTTACTTTGTGACAACTAAATAGCACTACCCTATTGTCTTAGATAATTCATTGTTGTTGTAGTTTGAGTCAAACTAGGCGCTGTGCAAAAGAAGGCTCGTGGTCCTACTTAGTCAATTACGACTAAAACATAAAACTCCTTGTTTATGATGTGCGGAGCTTGGGATATTTCACCATAACCTTGAAGCTCAACTCAAACCTAAGGATTAAGACAAGAATTAAGCTAAGGTTTGGCTCGGACCTTAAATCTACTCTACTAAAATATTTTATATATATATTCTTTTTTTTAAAGGTTCAACTTGTGTTGCTAAGGATCTACCCCATTTGGTTGTAGGTATGAAATCAAAAGGCCTATAATACTACACCAACCATTACCCAAACTCCAAAGTGGCAACCAGGATAATGATATGTGTCTTAGGGTTGATAGGATGTTTAAAATTATACTTAATTCAATATCCTTTGTAAGGACAAGACAAGGATTTGATATGAAGTTTACGCACCACAAAAACAAGTGCTCTCCAGCTATCAGCAATGCATGGGCGGTAAGCAATAAGGGTTTTATTGCATTTTGATTAACGTGCCAACCCCAAGAGAGTGTTTTTGTAAGGCTTTGTTTGATCATACTGTCTTCATCTCTTGGGTACTGCGGCTCTACAAAGATATTCCTCATCATTCAATAAGGATGGAGGAGCCTTAACCTAGTTATCCATATGTATACAATCTATTTTGTTCGCAGAGACGGTCTAAACCATCATGCTCCTAATACTTGGGTTTTTGGGTTCTTAATAGTCCACTGGTAAGTCTTCTCGGTACTCCACAGTTTAGAAAATTCTTATTTCTTAATACTATGTTCTCCCTTAGAAGATAAAGGCTTACTTCTAGCTACTGTAATGTTTACAGGTGGGAGAAAAAGATAGCTGCTACGTCTTCTCTTGAACTTGTAAGACCTATATCTTTCCTTGCACAACTCCTGGGGAGAGACGGTTTCATGGTATGCTTAAATGGTTTCGAAAACTTAAATGCTACGGCAAGACCATAAGGGTTTTAGATAAATTATTTATGTCTATATCGTTGTTTCTTGTCACTGTGTGATATCCTAGAGTTTTTGAGAAGGGTCTTGTTACCTTCTTTAGGACGGTAATAGGGTTAATAATATTTTATTGTAAAAACTGGAAGATATACCAGTAATACAGACTTAGATCAAAACTGTCCCATGAGGATTTGAAACTCTTCTTAAATCATTTTAATAACTCTGTGCAAATTCCATGGTTTTATGGAAAATTGTGTTTGGTCAAGTGATGGTGTTTTTTTTATCATACCTCCAGATAGTATAGTTGGTTTTAATAAATCTTATTTTAATACTGTAACTCTGAGAGCTGTGGATATATCCAGAAAGAGAGTCGAGTCACTACTCATGCAGTATTTGCGACTATGCCATATTCCTTTTAGAATTAAAATTTTTTATTTGGTTAATGATGTTTATTGAGAACAGACTCTCAACTCGTCTGTCATAAAAGAGTTTAATTATTTTTGTTTTATTTTAAAGGAAAACTTCTTTACTCGAAGTTGTGGCCGTAAACCCCAATCTGTACAAGTTTTGTCAATGCAAAAAAAATATCTTTAACTTAAAAGGAACCAACAGATATAAAAAATTGAACCAACACTTCTGTATGTAAGAGGGCTCTCGATGGTGACTAAATAAAACGATGTTTACTTAGAGAATTTTTTGAAAACTATGTTACTATTATAACTGGGATAAAAATTGGGGCTAGAACCCACTGTGTTTTAAAATACCATTTCCTTCTTTTATTTTATAAGTCACCATCAAAGAAGGGCAATGATAAAATTAGTAACAAAGTTATTTGTTTATTAATACTCGTTGTGGCTTAACTTGGATTTAAAAGAAGGTAGACCGTAAATCCCTAATTGTTCAAGAGTGAATTTTGAATCTGTGGGCCATACGACCTCTGCTAGTCAACTTAAACGAAGAAAACTAGGTTAACTCCCTAAAATAGTTTTAGCTTAGATCTCAAGGGTATATTGTGTAAAAACCCTTTCACGTATTTATTTTGATATTGTTTATATAAAAAAAATGTCGATACTAGGTATATTAGTAGTATCCTAATTCTTAATAAAAGAATTGTTTTATAGAATAGTTTATCTATAATGACCATGACTGTGTAATGACTTTAGTTTACAGTCGTAGGGTTAACTGCAAAGGTAGCCAAATTTCGAATATTGAATTTTGTTTTAAGTGAATTACTTTTCTTTAAGTCAAGAGACTGGCTGAGATTACTACTCTATAAATACCTCTTGCAGAGACAACACTAGTAAAGATTCAGAAGCCTGAATCCAATACTAAGAATGGTGGATAGTCTCGACCTGGTGTTTAATAGTTTAGCTTAGCATTTTTGTGTTTTTAAAATAATTTTGGTTACTCTAGATTGGTAAATAAATTACTTACAAAGAAACAAATTTATCTTTTTAAGAGTTTAGTATAGCCAGTTAGATTATATGAATTTGGATCTTATTAAAATGTGTTTTCTCAGCTGATTGGGAAAAGTAAAAATACTTAATTACATAGAGATGACTTTGTAATGTATTCTATAACTTACTTTATGATTGAAAGATTGATTTAATTATCTATACATATCGATCTATAGAATTTAGGGTTAAGCTTGCATCTAAACTAGATACCAGATCTTTTGACTAACCCAGAAAAAATGATAACCAGTTTGCATACTACTTCGATTCTTTGAAAGGAAAAAATATACTCATTCAATCATTCAGATACTACTATATCCACATAATTTATATCTTCCTGTACTGGAGTACGTCACTTCAATGAGAGGAAAATAACATGAGATGAATTCAAAATCATTATTTTCTAATCACTTTTTTGTCCAACCACATAATCAAAAATATAATGAATAACTACTTATTTAATAGTGACTACACCTTAAAATAATCTCAGTTTATCTAAATAGAAATAAATAAAAAATTTACAAATATAGATTTGGAACCTAGAAATACTGCAGAGAAAGAGACTAACACCCAAATGAGACTGTTCCACCTAACCTATTCCTGAAGCAGCCAAATCACTTTCTTAGGACCCCTCAGCTTGCTCACTTCACTACTAGGATGGAGATCTCTGCTACACGGTAGACTTCTACAACTCAACAATCAACAACATAATTATCTCAGCAAATCACTTTAGCTATCCCCTCATCAAATTCTTTATGTGCCTAACTTTTCAGTTTGCAGCAATCACAAAGTTCATTCACTCAGAAATTAGAATGAGTGGTGAGCCTCCTACTCAATTTGATGGTTTATATAAGATTGCCTAGGTATTAGGGTCAGTTTGTAATTTAATGAGCCACCCATCTCAGTTCCCATCTCTCAGGGAACATGGACACCTTTTTAGGGATTACGCTCCTGTAACAGCTAGAAAGTGAATGCTAGTGCTGCCATTTGTCAATCATCCTTTTACAGCTGCTCCTTCCTCCCAATGGCAATGAACACTCATTAAATAGTCTCCCCTAAATAGGTGTCTCCTTTTATTAATTAATAAAATAAATAATTATTCAATTATAGTCATCCTCAAGGCCCACTTGGTCATAAACTTTACAATAAACTTGTAACATAATGTTTTGCAAAAATAAATAATAAATATTTATTTTCCATTTTTGGGTATGTTACACATACAAGTGATGTTCTCCATTTACTTTCTCTTACTTTGATTAATGTTACAAGGGCCTTACTTTCCCTAAGGCTTGGGAGACTATCCATAGTCTTGATCCCAACCCTTATGTAATAAGTTTATCAAGTGCAAATTAAAAAGGAGGCTTATGCCTTACCATAGCCTAAGCTTATGGTATGTTTTATGACCTTCCCCTTAAGTGCAATAGCTTGGGGTTTTGTATGACATATGGTACTAGCCATATGGTAAAATTTCATTATATTAATACAAGGTTGCAAAGGTTTTTATGATACAAAGGTTTTGTTTGGAATTATGCATAAAATACTACATTTAGTATTCCAATGCAACATTGACTCATCTAATATTACATGTAGGAGCTCTGGCGTCGTAGGTTGCATTTGCTAGGATCGCCAGATTGGCTGGAAAAAAGAAAGGTAGTCCTGCAAAAGGCTGACCAAGACTGTATTCGGGCAATAAAATCAAAAGTGAACCAATAATGGTAATGGTCCTCCTTGGGCGGGTAGAGGGAAAGTGCTGAGAGGCCTAGATAGGTGCTATTAGCACAAGTACATGATTATTTAGACACTCTTTCCTGACAAAGGAGGGGAAGGCATAAAAGTGGTAATTTACCTATTAAAAGGAGTATATTATGTTTATGGCATGCCCTGCCCCATGGTTTATGATGTAATGGTTCTTGGCACGATCAATTTACACCATGCCTCATGATATGTTATAAGGTTTGAAGGTTTGGGTTATATCGCATGGTTTGGACTTGATGAATCTATAGCAATGATTAATGCATATGAATGTTCTAGCCATGAGTTAATTCTCTATGTCCATAGTTGAATTTTCTAATAAAGGTGTGTCATGGCTACGAGTTGACAATGCAGTCATGCCTTCCACATAGCTTTATCTCCACCATCGATATGTCTAGTTTCGCAGTTCGGGTTTAGAAAGAGGTTTAATATGTTGGGGAACATGTTGGAACCCTTCATTTGGTTTGTTTGTCCTGCGAGAAAAGAGAGAGCCGAGCTCTTCTGTGTTCCTGGTGGAAACGTTTACTGGTTGTTTGGTTTTGAAGTTGTGCTTTGTAATTGTGGTGATAGAGTATGTGTTTCTAGTTTAACATTTGGGCTAACAAAGTGGTGTTTTAATTCTCCCGAGGTGTTCCTGGGCTTCCACAATTTATTTGACGGTCTACAATGCAAAGCTTGTACCTCAATAAGTTGACCAATACATCGACCATAAGAACTCTCTACTAACAGTTAAAGAAGAATATGTCTCTGTAATATATACTTGGCATAAAAATTCCTTATTTACGAAGTTTACTAACAAAATGATTTCACTGTTGGTGTAGGTAGAGGATGGATAAGGGCACTCTGGAGGAGTCGACCCATGGCCCTCTCTGCAGCACACAAAGGTAAGGGTTAAATCATAAATCCTCATTTTGTTTTGTTAAAAGAAATTTGTTTATGATTGTAACATATAATGTATGCAGGTTTGAAGGTGCTAGAGAGGCAGGCGACCAGGTCCCCTCCTCCTAGGCCTATGTTTTTAAACGCCCAAGTAAGTCTTTACTAAAACCCTTTATTAACATTATTGTTATTGTTATAGTTTCAAAGAATACACTGACTAAAACCATAAAACGTTGGTTGAAGGTAACGTTGGGTATGAGCATGGGGTTGAGAATGGTGACCACAACGTTGTTTAAGATAATTTCTTGGTTTTGAGTACAAGCATTTTGTAAAAAATAAACCTTTAGGGTTTACCCTACGTGGGTTTTACATCCATTACCTCGCTAGTGCTTCTAGAGGCACTACATTTGTTCTTTGATCTGATTTCGGGTGCCATCACGGATGGACTTACCCTAAACTGTTACTATTTTTTTTTAACGATGGTTTTTAAAAGAATGTGGAAGCCATCCAATATGGTCTTACAATGATTTCTCTGTATGTAAGTTGAATGAGTGATGACCCAGCCTTCAGGTCTATGCGATTCTGCTATGAGTTTTGCTTTATGTTTAAGTTGGTATACTGTTTGTTTTTAAAATCAATGGATGCCATCTTCGATGGTATTGCAGCCATGAACACAATAGTTGAATTAACAATTGTAAGTTTCCTTCGCTTGTAAATATCGTGGAGATGAATGCATTAAGTATTATGGGTTTAGCCTATGCGTAAATGATGGTAGCCATTAGATGGGCTTACGACCATCTCATTACTTTACTTAGCGTTTGTTGATAAGTTAATGTGACCAGAAGGGTCTGTGACTGCTTGTGAAGTAAATGTGGTCCTTCTTTGTGGCTCGGTTGTCATCAACGATGGGATTTAATTCTGGTCCTTATGGAAACAAAGATTTGTTAGTGATTGGGTTTTGGTATGAAAAACGCAGCTGTAATAGTTAGTGTACATGCTTATGATTGCAATCTAGATTTAATTTAATTGTATCTTTACTTTATTTACTTCGTGGGTCTATGATCTATATAGTTCTTTAATTACTTAATAATCCTCGATTTGAATGGAAATAAATACATGTAGATCCACAAGGGATTAGTTTATAATTTTATTATGTTTATTGCATAAATGCTTAATTAATTTGAATCCTTGATAAAACATATCTGTATAAGATTGTTTATATATATCACATTGTAATCGTAATGAAATTTTCCTATGTATGGATCATTTGTAGTAGATCTACTATGTATATTAATAAAATATTAGGGATAACATAATTCTAAGTATGTAAAGAATTAGGATATATAATTTTGACGGTATATATATAGTCTCGGTATTTTAAAGAATTGAAAATAGGATCTATTCCTTACTATGTTCAAACATGAGGTAATTATATTTATACTGACATTATTAGAGGACTTGGTTATTCTACTTACTATCAGTTTCGATTTACAAGCTAAGAAATAAATATAGTAAAAGAGTGCATAAATACATTAACTAAATTTTCCACATATGAAATAATTTGATATAGATCAATACATATCTGTTAAGTACATAATTCAATTTTTCATCATATAATCCATAAAATAAAACCCTAACCCAGGTTTTGATGCCTGATCTAAGAACTTTCCTAGTAACCATTTAACAATTATTATCAAACATAACTTAGTATAAATTTGATAAATAAACTAGACTAATCGATGAATACTAAATTTTAAATTAACTAGTTTAGATATAGAATAAAACATTCTACTGTAAATTTAAAACATAGATTAAGAACCCGGGACCACTGCTAGGAAAACAAAAGTGGAAAAGTTGTTCCTCCCAACCAACTCCCAAAGCATTCAAGTTACTTGCTCCAGAACCCTTGAACCTGTTCGTTGAACCACTAGAGCAAAATCCTTCAATGTGCCATCTCTTGCATTCTCAAATTTAATCAGCGTCCAATGCTAGCCTCCTGCTGCTCATCGACATACTAATATATATTATTTTTCCTAGGACTTGGTCATTTATGAGCCTCCTTCTCTTTAGCACTCAACTAGGAGTTATGACCTGATTTTTGGGGATGATGCCTCATGCATCTTGAGTTGTCACTCAGTGGATTCAACCACTTGTATTTTCCCCTTGTGGGTCAGCAAACACTCTTTAGCAACTATTTCCACTTTTGTCCCCCTTTAACATATTTTATTAAATAAAAATGATTAATTGCAAAATGTTTTATTTTTTACTTTCTATAAAAAATAATAAAATTAATAATCAAAGTATTTTTCAGCAGAATTAATAATAAAAAAATAATTTATGGTGCATTACAATACAATTGGAATCCATCGTGTCATTTATATGATGATAGGAAAAATCGAATACGTGTCAAAAAATAAAAAATATATCTCTAACTATAAGTTGGTACAGACCCAAAGAGGGTTGTATTAAAATATTTAAATATCGAAAGAAAAGTATATAGTTTCGACTCTATCTTCCACATGCAACCAGAGTGGTTGTAATTCCATTGAATATGTTATCCACAATTATTTAACCAACATATACATACAAGAAATAAATTACAACAACGTTGGAAACAGAGAGGTTGTGAAGCCTCTACTGCAAACTAAAGTGCAGACCTGTAAAGATTTAGAAATCTATAGTCCAAACTCATCGTCATAAGAGAGGAGAAATCCCCACTTCCCACACAGTTCAACCCAGTGGAGAGTTTGTGCATACCAAAAATATTCATAACCCTTACCAATGCAGTTGATGGTGAACAATTGATGGGGGCCAAATGCATCCATTCCAGTGGGTACATGCCATATCAACCTAGAGTAATGTTAGTACCTATAAAAGTTCTAATTTGGATACACATAAAAAAACATAGAATGGTTTCACACACTCACCCTCGACATTTAGAGTGGCAGACTTGGGAGGAGGTGATTCTATCGCCACCCTCATCGGCCATCTCTGAACCTACATTACCACAATGCAATCATTATTCTTCCTGACTTATTAAAAACTGTAAAAGGAACCTGGTTGTTAAATATCGTTAAAACCATACATGGTTTCATGTACTGAGAGGGCCAAGGATCGAATCCTCCTGGATGCCCTTATCACTCGTATTCATGTAGTTAAAACCAAAAACACCAAGTCAGTGGTCGCATTTTCTTGTGATTCTCAAAACTATTTTTTTAAACTATTAAAGAACTAAGCGTGGTTTTCTTGGCATACCTGGTTAAAGGCATGAAAGGCCTTTGAACACTGGTCCTTATTATTTTCACATAAAACCGGCAAGGATGAGACCTTTTGGTGGCCATCAACACTGTTTAAGACCTCAAGCATAGCTCAAAAGAAAACAAAGGAATGTCATTAACAATTGGGTAAAAGCTTGAACAAAAGGAACTACAAAGCACAACCATGGAAGGCAGATCCGTCTTCCATAAACCTTGCATACTATAAACAAAAACATAGTGAAACATTCAAATAGGTGAAAAATGAAAAATGGATAGAACAAAACTACATTAAACCCTATCAAAACCCTTACCAATGTTTTATGACAGATGGATGGACGAGATTTCATCTCGTACACATCCAAAATTTCCATTAACTGCATAGTTGCGCTGTCAACTCGCATCCAGGACAAATTTATTACCAAGGTCAACTTCAATACCAACAATCATAACCCTTGTACCTCCCAATAACGCATGGATAAAACCTTATGTTATTAAAACCCCAAAGTTTTTTATGCCATGGTTTAAAACCATGAGTAGGGTATGAGCGCTATAACCTAAGTCTTTAATGTTCATTTAAACTCTTAAAATTTATTCTTATACCGTGTGCCTCCTGTAAGGACCATGGTATACATCTTAGTTCAAACATATCAATACTTCATGCCAAGGTAATAAGGATCAAGACTATGGTGTTTATCACCATAGTCCCCCAACCTTTCTTCTTCACCAAACTGTAATATGCGAATCCCCTAGCTAGCATCGTATTTTAGTTTCTAGAGTTAGGCCGTGATAACTAGGGAGAACCTTAACCTTTAGGCTAAGTAACCCTTAGCAAAACCATATGGTGAGATAAATATAAAAAACATTAAGAACATCACCTGCAAGTGTGGCACTAAGGTCATCAATAACTAGATGTAAACACCGCATAAACTATAACCTGTCCAATTCAGTAAGAATCAAATATAAGTTATTATACAAATAAACGACCAATTTTTCATGATACAACTAATATTACATGTTACAATATTCACTCGGGTAAAAGAGTCTATTGATTCTTCTTTTTTTTGGAAATTTATAGGTTTGTGATACCAAGGCTGCAATGGCAACGACATTTTTCCATTAACCACTAATAGCCACCAAACAAACTCAAAAACTACGGACCAAAACCAAACACATATAAGAGACCATCAAGGTCAAGACTGGTGCAACGCAGCCATGAAGCGGTTGAGCATCAAACTTCATTAACATAAAAAAACATACAAGAAAAAATGAATGCATAAAAAACCCTCATGACAGCTTAATTATGTATTAAAAACCCATGAACCGAATCAATGACAAATGGAGGGTCGGGATCAAACATCTTTCTACAACACATGCATTTAAACCATGTCATTAAATTTTATTGGATGCGTTGTCAACTCGCAGCGAGGGATATGACATTAAATGTATTACCAACCATTTAAAGCCTCATCGATGGCATCCACTTATATCCCCTCCAACATTTATATATATATTAAACTTTATATTATAACTATCACCCCCATGATGTGTAAATATCGTGGGATAGGACCTTAAACCTTGGCTTAAGACTTATGTTTTCTACAAAGCCTTCCAATACCATTTAATAAACCTTTTTGGAACCACCTTCGCCAAAGAGAACTCATACAAGGAGTGGGTTTAATATAAGCAATAAATGTTACGCTAGAGTGTAGCTAGGACTAAGCCTTAGGTCCTAAGCAACCAAACCTTTACAATAATAAGCTCAAGGACTTAAAAATAACCTTGGCAGGGCTGCGACAAAGCCGTCACTATAAATGCAGACAACAGAAGACACGCCCTATCATCAAACATTAACAAGTGCAATTAAAACGTATCCTTGCAACCAAATAATTAGTATGTCATGGAAAATATGAACGTGCTACGACCAACAGATTCATGTTGCGACAAGATTGAATAATAAATTGTAAGAAATTTTTATTTATTTATTTATGGAATTTACGGGTTTGTGACAGCTAGTCCAAAACTCCTTTTGGGATCTAGGCATTGATCATCCAAAAAACTAGAATAACATTTAACACTGCTTGAATAAACACTATTCTCCCACCTGTAGAGAAAAACCTATTGCACCATAAGATTATTCTTACTTTCACTTTTTGAATCAACCAATCCGAGTCATATCTACAATAGTTGTTTGGTTTTAGATGGAATCTAAGAGACTTGAAACCTGTTGCAATATTGACTTGATCCATTAGCTACATTTCTTTAAAACTTTTTAAGTGTTGATCTTCAATTCCATGATAATAATAAACAGACTTTCCATCCGTGTAACTCTACAAAAAAACTGCCAATAATCTCTTTCACTACTATATCTTCACAGACTTTCCATCCTTGAACTCTACAAAAAAACTGCCAATAATCTCTTTCACTACTATATCTTCACAGACTTTCTCTTTTACTACTATATCTTCCTTCTTCAAGTCCCCCAAAAGCAAGACATTATTTACAAATAGCATGTAAGTTAGACTAACTTCATCTCCAAACATAAGCTCTTGTATATTATTTTCCATCTTTGTTGCATTTACGTCTCCATCGTCAACAAAAACAGGTAAGGAGACAACGAGCATCCATACCTCATACCCCTTATGGGATTAAACAAATGAGACGTTGCACCATTTATTAGGATTGCAAAATTCATCGTTCTCATATATGCCAATATAATATAGAAAGTTTAATATATTCTCTAAATTTTGTAGAGGGATGGAGAATCGAGATAGTGCATATTCAACAACGTTATATATTTAACATTCAAAGAAAGAAAACTATGATTGAGTATATTCTTTCGTGGGTGGATAGGGTTGCCCGTTGATTGCCGAGCTCGAGGAACTTGTGATTATTAAAAATTTAGATGAAACCAGAAGCAATTTACATCTTACCCTATCCAAGACAATAAAGAGATCACCCAATGTCATAAATAAATTTCTAAGTATTAATAATTGTAGAGTGTAAGTTATTAATAATAATTTTACCAATGAGATGATAACGAAGTTTAATATTAAAAAAAAATTATTATGAAAAGCTTTTATTGAAGTGGAGTATAAATGGAAAGATGTAATTTCAATAATAATAATTATTTCATCTATTTTAACTAATTAAAAATAAAATTTATGTTTTAAAGATTATAAAAATAATTTTTAGGTTTTATAATATTTAATTTGATATTTATTTTTAAATAATTTTAGAATTTTTTTAAAATTATAAACTTACTTAAAATTAACAAACCAATCAATTACTATAATATAATATTTTATTATATAAAAATAAAATGTTAATATAATATTTTGTTAAATTCATTGTATTGTTTTTTATATATTTAATTAGTTTCTTAATATTTTTAATATATTAATTAATTCAGTAATATTTTAATTTATTAATTTAGTAATATTTTAATTTATTAATATATAAGTGTATTAAAAATTATCTATATTAAATCAATAATTAATAATAAGTAAATAACATAATCAATTTATGTGTCAATCATTTTTTAATGATTAAATGACAAAGAAGTTACACGAGTCATAATGGAAGGACTCACTAAGAGACTAAAACTCTTTCCCAAAAGGAGTGAGTAAGAGACAAACTCTTTCCCAAAATTTTAAATGAAAATTTCATTACTGTTGAAACTCCATTTACTTTTACATATCACTAAACGGAGGTTGACAAAACTCTTAGCATATTAAAAAAACACATCCAAAAACTCAAGTTACAACACTTCTCAATTTAGTTGGAAATGTCACACCGAAACCCTTACATCTCTAGCTTCATAACTATAGTTTGGTATTAAACAAATTTCTAGATGCATGATTATAACCTAGTTGGATGTTCTGAGAAATCTCTAAATTCATGGTCATTGGTGATAACCTTTTTAACCTTGCTATTCTGATGAATGAATGAATAACCTTGACCAAAGACTCACGGTGTCATTTGAGTTATAGGCTATATATGCGAAGGGTAAAGGTTCTTAACCCGAGGTGGCAAAGAAATATGTTTAGTACACTTTCTGCTCCAAAGTTCTCCATGTAAATGGCACTAGTCACGGCGAGACCTAGCTAGCACGCTATTCAGTAATTGTTGCGTATCACGGGATTATGGGACTCTCCTAACTTGCACGCTATTCAGTCATTGTTGCGTATGCGGAGACGATTGGAGTCATCATCATCTTCAGTACTGCTTCACCCGAATACGGCAATTCCAATACCAAGATAGAAAGAAACCTAAAAAGGTTTTTCCTTTTCAGTGGGATTTGGTTGCTATATAGAGAAGGTTATCGACCCTGCTGCTGCTGCTGTAGACTCTTTAAAAGGAAACTAAAATATATCGGCTTTCATTTGTAGAATCGACGGTATCGAATCAATCGGATGGCATGATCTGATTTAGAATGATAATCAACCCCATAACAAAAGCTTGATCGTAGCCAGGCCACACAACCAGATTGAACACATCTCCGCCCAGCTTTATCTTATCAGATCTCACCTGCTTTGGCTTCACCTGCATTAAAGTCACAAATATTTTCACAACTTCGAATTAACACACCGCACAATAGTCTGGATATAGAAGACACACATGGGGCATGAATTAACGTGAAACAGACCTCTGCAACTACGTGGCCAAAGCTGTTGAGAAAGGTGAAGGAACGCTTGGCATAACAACCTTCGATATGGTAGTCACAGTGCTGCTTTTGCAGCTTGCTTTTAGCGGAATTAGCAGTACCCTGCATATACACCTCTGCTAAATTATTATTTGTGGGAATCAGCAGAGAGGCCACCCTTTTCGCCACAAACAATGGTTTTTGGGCGTCCTGGAATTCTCCTAAGAATCCTTGCCATTCATTATGCAGACTCAGCCTCAGCCTCTGTTTCACATTATAAAATAATACAATTTAGTGCCTTCATGATTTAATTATTCACCCTTACAGGAATTGCAAGCAATGGAAACCCAATAGAGGCATCTGATTTATACCTTTCGTCGTAATGTGAGGAGAGCAATTCCTGCAGCGTCCATGAGAACAACTTCGTTTCTGGGATCCGAACAATAGTTGTCCACTCTGAAAATGATGTTACCGCTGGGATCAAACACAGTGAAGCCGCTACAGCTAAACAACAGAGATTTTTTCCAAACTGTTAAAGCCGTAGCGGAGTCCTTGCAGAACTTACCGTCGGTTACAACACACCCTGCAAGTTCGGGGTTGTCTGGGTGAATCTTGGCAACCATTTTTCCTCAGAATATGAACCACCGGAGGAGACAAGCGAGGCAGACCGGGGACGGAGGAAATAATGATCCAAGAGACTCTGGATCGATCCCTCATTCAGGCGATCACTATTTAGGGTTCAATGATCTATTCGGATTTTATTCTATTCTATTCAAATAAATATCTCGGTCAAAAAACGTGTACCAAAAGTTTTGATTGGACCGGCCGGCGGCTTGCCGTTGATCCATCTCGGCTTGCCGTTGTTCCTCCATCTCGATCTCTGTAGGTTAAAAATTTGCCAAATAAGCCACGTGTAAGTTGGCCGACTAAATTATTAGTGGGAGAGAATTAAAAATGAGGAATATAATGTTTGGTATGGCCCACAGTTGGTAACAGGTGAATTGGAAAAAATGAAGGAGGTTGTGGACCTTGTGGTGTAACATGGTTTTGACATCTTTGTCATCACACGGCACAATAGATGGACAAAGAAAGTTTACTAATTGTAATTGTGGGCACCTACCACATTGTCAAACGAATATATTTATTTATATAATCATGAAGTTCTCCTTCCTCCATAAAATTATTATGCATAAGTTAAAATGATTGAGCCAAATTATTTTATGTATTAATTTAAAATCATAAATAATGATATTGTCATTCTTATCGACAAATATGAAGTTCACATTGTTTATATATAAAATGTCTTAATTTTAAGGATTTAAAAAATTGTATTAGTGATAATTGAACCTCCAATTTTAATATTAATTATTTTTAGACTTTGACTTTAATGAACTAAATTATTCTTTAAAATTACTTTTCATTTTTTTCCAAATTCCACTTATTTATATTTATTTTTAATCTTTTTTAAATCACTCCAATCCTTAAAAAAAAAAAACTTTTCTAATATATCTAACCATGAGTATAAGTATCAAAACTATTTTTAACTTTTTTCAAATTCCACTTATTTATATTTATTTTTAATCTTTTTTAAATCACTCCAAAAAAAATTTTTAGTATATCTAGCCATGAAACTAAAGATTGGCTGGCTCGTAAGGAAGTTTGAGAAAAGAATACATCATTGGTCTTTCAAGCTCTTATCGCTGGGAGGTAGGTTGGTCCTTATAAAGGCTGTTTTGACCAGTCTTCCGGTTTATTGCCTATCCTTAGTTCCCATTCCAAAATCTATTTTGAGAAAACTGAAAAGTCTAATTTTTGACTTTCTTTGGGGCTCTATTGGGAGTAAGAAAAGATATCACCTTGCTGATTGGGTTTCTCTCTCCAAGCCTTCCTCTCAAGGTGGCTGGGGTATTAAGAATCTTGAATGGTTCAGCTCTCTGGTTTAAAGTTATCTCTGTGAAATACTTGAAGAATGTTAATGTGCTAACTTGGATTCGTGAAAAAGCATTTACAGCTTTGGGTGTCTTAGTCATTTGGAAAGGATTCATTGATACCATCTCTTGGCTTGGAAAGGGTCTTATTTGGATGACAGGTAATGGTGAAAGCATAAAAATTGGGGTGGACCGGATATCCGGCATGGGTTCCAGCTTTGTTCTACCTTACGACCTTCGTGTCTATCTAGAAGACTATGGAATAGCAACTCTCGCCCAAGCCAGAAATTACTCCAACGAAGCTAGAAATTATTGGCTCACTGCTGTGGACTTGGACCTCGAGGGCTCTTGGTTCTCACTTTGGAATGATTATATCATTGGTTTAGAGTCTGGGAGGATAAGGCTCAAATCCTCTCCCGATCACCTTCTTTGGAACTACAGGAACTATACAGGCTCTATAACCGCGGCCTGGGCATATGATTGTATGGTGGACCTCTTGAAAGAGCCCAATATGGACATTTCTAATGTTCTCCAGGTACTTTGGAAATTCAATATCCCTGAAAAAATAAGATGCTTCACCTGGCTTCTCGTAAAAAATAAGGTACTGACATGGGATCAGCTCAACAAAAGAGGTATACAAGGTCCTAGCTTCTGTCAGCTCTGCAAAAAGGAGGATGAAATGATCCAGCATCTGTTTTTGAACTATCAATTCACAATGAATGTTTGTGCTGTTGTATACGATCACTTTAACTTTGGCTCCTTTAAAAGGGAATTCCATGGAACCTCGATTCGTTTGTTTCTGGATTAATGGGTCAGAATTCATTCTCTGAATTATCCAAAGTTATATCTATCGTTCTTCACTTTCTGGTCAATATGGAAGCACAGGAATTCATGTATCTCTGAGGGGAATTCTCCAATGGTGTACCCAGTTCTCCACCATATAGACACGTTGTTCTATTCTTACCCTATGCCTGTTAAAAAGAAGAAATACAGATTGATTGGGCAGCCTCCTATACTGGAGTTTCCTTGTGGGTTTTTCGATGGTGCAGCCTCCAAGAACAAAGGGGGGGCAGGCTTCATTTTGTTTCTGAGCAACTCTCACAGTATTCACTTCTCCATGGGCTGTGGAATGAGTACAAACACAAAGTCTGAATTGATGGCTCTATGGGCTCTACTCTTTGCTTCAAAGATCATGGGAATACCACTTCACTCTGTTTTTGGAGATTCTCTTGTCATCATAACTTGGGCATCTAGAAATGGCACTCTTAACATACCACATCTGACCCATTGGTGTGATGAGGTTAAAGATTTACTTCTATTATTTCCGGATATGAACTTGAAACACATATATCGTGAACATAACCAGATGGCAGATAGTCTCTCAAAATCTGCCCTCTCACTAGATTCGGGCTTTGGGATTTTCCAAGAACATTTCTTGGACATGATTATGGAACATGGTAATTTCGAGTTTTTTTAGTATGTGCTGTCTTTTAGCACTTTTCTTGTGATTTATCAGCAGGGAACGAAGCTCTTACTAAAAGAGTCGTCTGCCATCTTCTTATGCTCATTTTTTATGTTATTTCTGTTCTTACCAGGAATATGATTAAAATATGACCTGTGTATACAGAAGTGATGATAAAAGCCTGCTTCACAACAGGTTGTTTCCTCTTGTCCATGTTATGATGAAGGAGACTCAATGAATCTAGAGGATCCCATAGATTCCAATCTAGTGGAGACTACCTATATGTATATGATGATCTTTGATTCTTATGAATAACAGGATCTGGTATTTTTTCTGCTGAAAAAAAATAAAAAAATACGAACAATAGTAATATGATGGAAGTGTCCTCGCCATTAAGAAACACATCTTTTATTTTGGATATTAACTTTTTAAACATAAAATAACATTAATCGTTGATAGGATTTTAATTTAAAAAATCAAAACAATAAAAACAACAAATTAATAATCTTAAAATAAATTTATTATTATGTTTTTTTAAATGAAATTTTTATGTTCATATTTTAAATTCAAAAATTAAAAATTATGTTTTTTTAAATAATTTTTTTTCATTATTTTGAATCATTTAAAGTAGTAGAATATAATAAACAAATACATTTAAAAAAATAACAAATACAAATACACTTTTTTAACATAAATACATATAAAAGTAAACTAATAAATTTTTTAATATGAATTATGTAACAAGTTTAATTAATAAAAAATAACCATATAAATTCAAATAAATTTTATTATCTCAAATTAAAACCAGTAAGAATGCTAACGGGAACACATCGCTGGGTTCTTGGAAGTGAAAACCGAGACGAGCGTCATCAGTTAAATAGAAATTAAAAAATATTACTCAAAACCTATTAAAACATGAGCTAAATTGCAAAACTAAAAAATCCGGCCCTGAATTACTCCACCTTAACGAAATATATGTGTCCCCCATGGGGCACATGTAATAATGGTAATTTTGCAAAATAATGTGGTCTACTCCATGTATAAACATGCCATTCACCAACTATTAACCAATATTAACTAGTTGTTGAATTTAGCATCAACATAAGAGTACTCACTAAGAGTTAAAAGACAAACAGAGCAGAGCTCATAGGCTCGCTTACACAAGGAATGATCAAACCAATTTAATTGATTAATGTGAAATGATTACAATATATAGATGTAGCTTATTATAACAAACCAATAGCTAGATCCTTAAGAAGTGGATCTGAAACCTTTTCATACTAAATATTGAAAGGACACATCAACCCTAAACCTAGATACTCGACAAGCATTTCTACATTATTCCAACATACCCCCTTAATGCAGAAATGGATTTTCTACAACACCTAATTTCTGCCTAAGGATCTCAAAGTGAATCTTGCTAACAGGTTTGGTAAATATGTCAGCGACATTATCACTTGTGTTACAATAAATAAGTTTAATTTCTCTAGACTCAATCTTTTCTCTGATAAAATGATGTTGCAGTTCAATGTGTTTTCTCCTTACATGATAAACAGGGTTGTGTACCAATTTAACTGCACTTTGATTATCAAAATGTAGTTTTGTGGGTTCTATTTGATTTTCTCCAATGTCTTCAAGAATCCTCCTCAACTAGACAGCTTCACATGTTGCACTAGACATGGCTTTGTATTCAGCTTCTGTGGATGATAGAGAAACAATTGCTTGTTTCTTACTGCTCTATGATACGACTCCGGATCCAATGTTGAATGCATATCCTGTAGTAGATCTTTTGTCATTTGGATTTCCTGCCCAATTAGAATAAAAAAAACCTGCCAATTGAACATCAAATTTATCAGTGTATAAAAGACCAAAGTTCATTGTCCCTTTCAGATATCTAAGGACTTTCTTTGCTGCAATCCAATGGTTGTCCTTTGGCTTAGCCATAAACTAGCTCAAAATGCTGACTGCATAAGATATATCTGGCCTTGTGGTAGTAAGATAATTTAGACTTCCCACCAACTGTCGATACAAAGTACCTTCTGCATCCTTTGATCCATCTTGACTGCATAACTTCACATTCTGTTCTAAAGGAATTGTCGATACTTTGCAATCACTCATATTAAATCTATTCAGTATTTCCCTCACATACTTACTTTGAGCGATCATTGTTTTGCCAGCTTCTCTCCAAACTTCAAGTCCCAAAAAATAGTGTAATTCTCTAAGGTCTTTCATTTCAAACTCTTGTGACAATTGATTTTTGATCTCTGTAATCAACTTACATGCATTCCTTGTAATGATGAGATCGTCAACATATAAAGATATCATATAAATATTTCCTTCCTTATCTTTCTTCATGTAAAGGATAAGATCACTTTTGCTTTTAACTAAACCTTTCTGATTAAAGAAGGTATCAATCTTTATGTACCATGACCTAGGAGCCAATTTTAATCCATAGATAGCTTTCTTTAGTTTACATACAAGATGTTCCTAATCTTTCTGTACAAAGCCTTCAGGCTGAACTAAGTAGACTTCTTCTTTTAAATCACCATTTAGGAAAGCATGTTTTACATCTAATTGATGGATTTTCCAATTTGCTTTGATACCAAGTAAGAATTAGAAGGCAGACAGAACAGATCTCATAGGCTCGCTTACACAAGGAATGGTGAAACCAATTCAATTGATTAATGTGAAATGATTACAATATATAGATGTAGCTTATCATAATAAACCAACAGCTAAGAAGTGGATTTGAAACCTCTTCATGGGTCAGTGCAAGAAGATGAGGGACCTTTTAGATGCAATCCTAGTTTTCAAAAACACGATCACGTTACCAAAAAATACAACGCATTTCTACTACATAGCAATTGCTATGGTTCAACCTGAGCCTGACATGTCATGGGACATGTAGGATAGGAAACCATATCGCATATGTGTTATATAACTACAAAATGCGCTCGCGATCTGTAGTTAGAAAACGCGTACGCGATTTGGAAAACAAAAAATAATTTATATACACAGGCCTGAAACCTGCGGCCTATTTTACCTATCAGGAACGCGAAAACGACGTCCATTTGGAGTGTTTTGGAGCAATTTAAGTGCTTGGGATTGTTGGAGGAGATGATTTAGTTGGAGGGGAGGAGATTCCACTGGTGAATTATCATCCAACAAGGTAATTCAATCACCCAAAGCATTCTTTTTTGTCAATTTTTAACCTATAATTGTATTTTTTAATAGAATAATCAACCCAACAATTCCCAAGCTAATGTTTGATGGATTCAAACTAAAATAGGCTATAAGAATCAAAAAAATCATGTCTAATAGATATTCAATGTTCCAAAAGGCTAGAAATATATAAAACAAACACAAGTATAGAGTGTGTGTGGAGGGAGGCTAAAATTATAAGCCAGGGGTTTTAACAATTAAAAAAACAATATATATCTACATTCAAATTAAAGACAAAGAAAGATAGAAATCCCACATCATAATGAGATTGAGAGGCATAAACAAAAAGGAACAAAAATACTAT
This sequence comes from Pseudotsuga menziesii, assembly GCA_001517045.1. Lineage (NCBI taxonomy): Eukaryota > Viridiplantae > Streptophyta > Pinopsida > Pinales > Pinaceae > Pseudotsuga > Pseudotsuga menziesii. The sequence goes on from LPNX010939362.1 coordinate 191,186, forward strand.
AAGAGAGACACAATATTACTATTGAGTAGGGTTCTAAACAACACATATCTCATAATTCTCCACAATATGCAAGAGAGAGTAATGGAGAAGCTAGCTTATGTTCCAATTACAATAGAAGCCCTAGATATTACACACCAATTGGTATAACTAACATAAAAATACAGTATAAGGCACAAGGTGTAAGAAACCCATGTTAGCAAACACAAGAACACGAATTATGCTTCTTTTATCCTATAAACATAATAAATAAAATTAGAAACATGTGAGACCCTAGGTCTCCCTAAGATACCTAGATCTAGCAAAGACATAAATGACTTTACTCAAACAGTCTATGCCCCTGCATCACTAGGTTTATCAACCATTTGTTAAAATAGCAAAAACAATGGGTAATATATTTCTACATGTCGAGTCTCTAAGCTCATCTACAACCAATTGTAGTCCAGTCCACAAATTCTCCATTTTCCATGTAACTTTTGGTTGGTTTCCATGGTTATACAACAATGGAAATGGTGAACACCCATGAACTACCTAGAGTGCATCGTGAGAGTGTTCCCAACCATGATCGAGTCAATTATATTTAGAGGATATGGTGGCAGCCCTGTACCACCCCTTTTCTTGCCTCACATGTCCTAATAGTCTCTTGTCCCTTTCTTTTACTTATCCAAGGGACGTAAAGGCCAAAACATGTCAAAATAGCACTCCTAAATTCAAATAAGTTTAAACCCAAGTGTGCATGGAAAAGTCACCAATGAGGGTGAAGAAGTGCCTTAACTTCTAGAAAGAAGTTGAACGAAACTCACTATTTAATTGTAAATGTTTAATTTTAAGTTTTAAATGTATGTAAGTGAATGCCATTAAATTGCTTGTAACTTGAGTTTTCCTTAATTTACATTTTCAATTTTGAAGAGATGTCATTATATACCATGTATACGTTTCTAATGATTTCCTTATTGATTTTTTTATTGCAGTTGCAGCTATGGACACCAATGCTGAGATACTGATTGAGCTTGCCCAGTTGAGAGGTCTCAGTACTGCTTTTAGTGGTGGTGATAGGATTCGACGTTCACTTGCATCCACTATGGATGCAATTGTTGAGACTATTACATTGTCAAGCAACATACTGTATGATATTACATCATATAGAGAAATAAAAAGACAAGAGTGCGCTGATGGGCTTGGCTACAGTGCAATAAAAAAGTTGAAAATTACCAAAGAGCATATATTTTCATTGTTTAGGGACCCTCACACGGGGGAAATCCCAAATGCAAATAGGCCACATATCTCTTTTGAGTGGTGCACATATCAGCCATTTGTTGATAATTGGATGGACATACGGTATATGGTTTTTGATATGCCACCACACAACAACAGGGAAATCCCCTTGTATTTCCTTCGGAAGATGTATGCAGAGTTCGTGTTGGGTAAAAACGTAAACTATTTTGATATATTGGCGTCGTTTCAGGGGATCGGTGGGGGGATGCCCCAAAACCGACCCAATGCCAGGCTTCGAGACGTTGATTGCCCTATCCCTGCACCTCGCACACACTTGCCTAGGCTAGATGTCCCACCCATACATCATGTTATTCCATAGACACGTGATGCATTTTTTAGTTTGGCACGAGCCGTTGTTCACCATAGCACTATGGTTCAACATATGGGTGAGGAAGGGACATCTGCCCCTGGTGTGGTACATACACCAAGTCGTCATGGTGCAAGACCATCTTCTAGTGCAGTACCACCCACTAGTGCAGTACCCCCATCTACTGCAGGACCATCTACTAGTGCAGCACCATCAACACATTTCCTACTTTTGAGCCTCACAAGTGCACATCGTGTGGTCGTCCATGCTATGGTCTTTCGTCAGATGTTGTCTTCAGTGGGTTTTTGAGTGATGTATGTATATGGTTAATTGTAATAAATTCTTCATTTATTTTCCTCTTTGTACACATATGTATAGTTTGAGCTAATATATTAATTTTGTGAACTTGCAGTTGATGCTTTATGCCGATAGCGATGCCCCAGAATTTCATGTTCCACACTCTACAGAGGGGCATGACATTCCATCCACTGATCCCTTGTTTGGTGGAGAGATTCCTATAACACCCATTGTCGTATCTCACACTGAGGTAAACATTTTAAAATTTCAGTTTTTTAATACTTGTTAATTTGTTAATTTCCACATATTGTACATGTTAGTTCACTAATGTTATCTACGGTCTAATATTTACAATTATTAAACTTGCAGATGCCAGATCCTTCTTGGGGGAAAGCAGTGATGGAGCTAGGATCCATGGTCGTATCGACCGAGGAAATATCTGGGCATGACATTCCATCCACTGATCCCTTGGTTGGTGGAGAGATTCATATAGCACCCATTGTCATATCTCACACTGAGGTAAACATTTTAAAAATGTCAGTTTTTTAATACTTATTAATTTGTTAATTTCCACACATTGTACATGTTAGTTCACTAATGTTATCTACGGTCTAATATTTATAATTATTAAACTAGCAAATGCCAGATCCTTCACGAGGGAAAGCAATGATGGAGGTAAACATTTTAAACATTTAAAAAATGTCATTTTTTAAATACATGTATGTTCGTTGAATCATGCATGTCTAACTACATGAACTCTTCCTGACCATAGGCACCAACCAAAACACTTGGACAAATTTCCTGGAGTTGTATCTCCTCATAGGCCATATGTGAACAAGGGTCAAGTGTATATGAGATGGCCTACTCCTAGAAAGAGTCAAGTTGTCCACGACCATGGAGATACTGATACCATGGTAATTTGTATATCCTTCAATGATATTTCTTGGTTAACTTGAAATCCAGTGCATAAAATGTTTTGTTAATGTTTGATTTGCATGCTTACTGCATCAGGAGCTAGAGTTTAGTATTGAAAACCTTGCAGGGATGGTTGATGCAGCAATCAGTGCTGCATCTACAATGGCAACAACTCACACAGAGGTACAACTATTTCAACATGATCGTTACATAGTTTATTATTGTTGGCGTATGTTTATTCATGCATGTCTAACTATTTCAGCATTTGGTGATTGTAGCCACCAGCAGCAAGAGTTATTGATGCAGCAATAAATGTGGTATCTACAATAACAACAAGCCACAAAGAGGTACAACTATTTGAACATGATCTAGACATAGTGTGTTATTGTTGTCTATTGTTTATTCATGCACATTTCTAACCATTTCAAGATTTGGTGATTGCAGCCACCACCAACACCACCAGTTCTTGCCCCCTTTGGTTCAACCATGGGTGTGACCATCCTTCATGTTCAACCAATAGCTCCATCTACTACACAAGAAACACAATCCCCTTTGTCACAGTCTCTCACTGAGGTGAGATGTCCATTAATGACCAATTGTTTCATGTAATGTCCATTAACATTTTGATAATTTTTGAGTTAATTTAGATATGGTATTTTATTGAGCTAATGTATTGGTACATAGTTAGTTGAATTTAACAATTGATATTTAATTTGTAGGATCCAGGGATGCACACTGGTCCTAGAGTTGTGCCTACAGGATCAACCTCGAGAAAGAACAAGAGGAAGCTTGAGTTTTGATGTGCCTTATGGGATATGTACATTTCGATACATGTACATGTGGCTTGGACAGTTTTGGATACATGTACTTTTGGAGACATGTACATTGACATTTCACTTACATGT
>LPNX010939362.1:209268-271063 GCA_001517045.1 Pseudotsuga menziesii
GTATTGCATCTAACGCGCCAAAAGAGACCCTCAACTTCTTGCACACACCCTCATACTAAATATAGAAAGGACACATTAACCCTAAACCTAGATACTCGACAAGCATTTCTACATTATTCCAACATACTCGGAGTGAGAAAAACCATATGTATAGTAATTTATCATTTTTATGCAGAAGGATCGATATAGTGACCACCGAGGATTAATTTTCACCCGTTTCTACTGATCGTTAGAATAAAAGTCTATGGCAACTGAGTTAAATTAATTTTTGAAACAAGTTGCTTTTGCTACAAGAACTTTAATGTTTATTGACGTAAGAAAAAAGTTGTTACAAACAAGTTAGGGCAGTCAAAGAGCCATCCTTAATTTAACCTGACTAAATTATGACATTTATATTTTATAAATACCAGAAATAGATAAAACCTTACAATTTTTTCATTCTCTCTTGGTATTTATATAGATAAAACCCTACAATTTTTTCCAACTCTATGCTCAAGAGTTTTTTTCCTTCTCTATGCTCAAGAGTTTGAGACAATGTAACACGCCGGAAATCCTCAAGTAAATCCCCAAGTAACTTTTAGGAGAAAGGAATTGAAAGCTCCAACCAACTATTTTAGGTTGTTTCCAATACCTTAAAGGTTGATGTTGTGCATATTCCCCCTCTTCATATATTCAATCCACAACTCAGAGTCCCCATATATTTAGAAGTCTTTTATATCTTCATCTATAGCAAGCTTAAGCACTTCTTGTAAAGCTAAACCTTCAACCTTATTATTTGTTTTCCTGCCACAGTTTTCCTTAAAACCTATAGAATATGAATAAAAAATCATCAGAATACCACCCAATCCACATATTTCCTTTGAACAGGCTCCAACAAAGAACCCCCTACTTCCCTAATAAACCTCCATATATTTTCGAACCCCTACCTTTTCTACTGGATTATTTTCTCTAAAATAGTTTAGGAAATCTAAAACTCGACTTGTCACCACAAAATAAGGAATATGCACGTGTTCCCTAATAAACCTTGATATATTTTGGAACCCTCGCCTTTTCTACTGGTTTATTTTCTCTAAAAGAGTTTAGGAAATCTAAAACTCGAGTTGTCACCACAATCCGCACTTCGCAAACCGTAATCCACACTTCTGGAAGGAGCATTGTGGAATACTATTTGTGGAAGGTAAAATGCGAGGGAAAATTATAAAATGGTAAAAATTACACCTGCATTTCGCATTGCGGAAGGATCATTGCGAAAGGATATTTGCAGAAGGTTAATTTTGATTGTAGCTTAATTAAGTCATGCGACTCGCAATCTTCCATTGCGGAAAGGTCCTTGCAGAAGGAAAACTTGTGAAATGATCATTGCGGAATGATCATTTCATAAGGTATATTGTGGAAGGAAAACTTGCGGAATGGCCGTTGCGGAATGATAACTTCGGAAAGGACACTAAACTTAGAAAAATAGGATTAAACAATTAAGTGATTCAAAAACTAATTGTTCAGAATTGGATTCTGAGTTTGAGGAAAGGTCGATCAAACTTGTAATGCAAGAATGTGCAATAAACTCTCAAAGTTCAAAAATGCCTCGTTACAGATAAGGACTTTAATAATACGTCTTTAGATATATGTTATAGAATTTTTTTTATTTATGGATTTTTTTAGGTGTGTTACATAATGGTATCGAAGCATGGTTACAACACTAGGACTGAATCGGCTCAACCCTATAACTGCTACAGAAAACAAAAAATTAACTTCTATTTTATTTGGTTAATTTCTCTTACAAACAACAAAGAGAAGAACAACTATATTTTGCAGGAAACATGGCATATGCAAAGATGTCTGCAGAAGAGGAACGTCACCGAGAACATCCTTTAAATAATGAAGAGGGTAACTTAAGGGATGGAGAAATTTGGGTAGACCTAAATGACACTCGAGATTATAAATCTGAACTAAAACGAACTGTTAAGGTGGTAAGAACTGAACTGAGAAAAGTTAAAGAAGATAACGAGGTAATTCTAAAGGATCAGGAAGAACTAAATGTTATTATGTTAGTAAAAATCCATAATTATGAAAAAGACAAAAATAAGGAATCTGAACAAGAAAGGCCTAAAACTACATCATACAAACATAAGAACAGAAAGCTGGAATTTTCCATCCATAAATCTGACACTTCAAGTGAAGAGTCAGTTAAACATCACAGAAAATAACAAGAGTTAAGAAAAAGCAGCGACAATAACAAAAAGAAAAAGAAAAAGACCCTATGAGGAAATCTATGGGTAATTTAAGAAAATTAAACCACTGATGTTTGATGGGGAAATTGAGAAGAGTGAAGAGATAGAAGCTTGGTTGTCCATAATGAAAAATTTATTTTCAGATATGTAACTACTCTAATGAGTTAAAGACTAAAATGGCCATCTATAATCTGATTGGAAAAGCAGATATATGGTGGCAAGATATAAAGAAGGTTAAATGGATAAAAGAGAGATTTGTCACTTGGAAAACATGTAAGAAACTCTTTAAAAGAAAGTACTTATCAGAACAATATTATGAAGAAAGAGCAAAATAACTTTATGAACTAAGGCTAGGAGCCATGACGATGAAAGAACTTTGCAGTAAGTTCTTAATCCTACTTCATTATGTCCCCTATATAATTGATGAGAAACCTAAAATATAACGGTTCCTCAATTGTTTTCCTATCATGTTCAAAGAGCGGATTGAGTATGACAATCCAAAGATGCTAGAGGAATCGATGAGGAAGGAAAACTTATGTTATGACTAAACCAATAATAAAAGGGAAAGTATACCAGCTTGGAAAAATAATTTTGATCCTAGAAAGAAGCAGAATAATGTAATGTCCCTAAAAATCGTAAGATAAAAAACAAAATTTGTAAGCTAATAAAATACTACAATCCAAGGACATTGTTTAAACTTATGTGGAATAATACTTGGTTATGTATTGAACCTGAGTGTCGTAAATTGTTTTTCCTCTACTACTTTTCATGTTGGATGATGATGTGTTTATTCGGATGTTGTTATATTACTTGTATTGGTTTGTTGGTCTATTCTACATGTTTACTAAATGCGGACATTTTGCACTTTACTTCTTATTTATGTGTCCTAATTTTTGTTTATGGTTTTATTTATTAAAAAGGCTGACTTTCCTTCGTTTGTCAAGGGATGGAGTGGCATGGTTTTATCCCTTGAGGGTCCACTCAAAAAGTAAGGAATCCTACTGCTTTATGGGGCTTACTTAGTTCATTGCAAACTAATGCAGGCTCCTACTCTTGTGCAGGTTGTTTCGATGGCAAACTTTGTTTAAGACCGTGGTAAAAATAAAAAGCACCCTACAACACTACGTCTATGCTACACTATCCCTTTCAGGCTGGGTGAAAGGAGGACTAAATTCCTAGGCCTAACTGTGCCTGAGTCCTACGTTTATGCAAGAATGAACCAAATGTATGGCCATAAGCTTTATGGTAGACATTATTATGTTTAAGGTTTAAAACCTTATCTACGTTGATATATATTGTATAATTTGTAAACTTTATGGTATAAGGCATAGGGTTTATAGCATATTCCATATGCCATCTAAAACCTTGTATTAACATGGAAAAAGTGGGTTTTATGGTTTTAACATTGGAAAGGTCATGCACTATGGAATTTCATCATGAGCCAAACTATAGCTCCGTGGGTTTTGATTTCATGGCTGGTGGAGGACAAGGTTACACCTTTAATGCTTCTAGGGAAGCGTGGGAATTTGGAATCAAATGTTGGTTAGTTGTCATGTGTTTCATTTGGTCTCTCACTAGTTTTTCTGGGTTGTCTTGAGCTCTCGAGAGCTATGCTACGTAATGCAACATCTTGCCCTCTCTCTCAAGAAAAGCCTATGCCGATGGTCTACACCTTATCTTCTTTTCGATTTGATTTAGCTTGTTAGATTGCATACTTCTCATGGCGTTTGTGTGGGTTTGTGCAGGTACATGGCATGGCTCTATGGTGGCTGCAATGCTAGCTCCTTAAGGGTCTGCACAACCTCTTTGTGGGTAAGCCCCAAAAAATGCAAAGGCCCTTACCTCTGCATATTTGATTTTGACTTTGGGTTGGGAGAAGTATCATTGTGTAGTTTTGTTTGTTTGGGTTTGGTAGTTGGTTTGGGAATCTAATGGATGCGACTATGTTAGTCTTTTCCATGGTAATTTCTGTATGTAAAAGGTTTAGGGGAAATATCTTGGTTGTCCAAAGAATGGATCGACTCTCTTTATAAGGCTTCACTATGTTGCAACATTTTGTAAAGTATTTGGTTTAACATTTTAATGGAAAGCTCTACGTTTAAACATAATTGGCACCCTGAATAGCATGACTGTGTATTTTTTTAAATTATATGCATTATATTTTTTTCATGGTACATTCGCTGGTGTATGAGTTAATAATTATTGGGGTTGGATTTTCACCTTATGGCCGTGAGCTTGGAATCTTGGCTCAACCCTTAGGTGAATACACAACCTATAAACATGGGTTTTATGTTTATTAATAATGCGATTGTATGATTGGTTATGAGAGCATAGCTCAGTTTTGTTTTAAACTATTGGGTTCTGAATAAAGTTCTTGTGGGAAGCCCTAGAGGTGAAACCCTTAATGTGCATGCGGCAGCGTTTATGTTTTGTGTTAGCAGTGGTGCCTATAGGATTTGATCCTGGGTTGTTTAACAATTTAAACTTGTTGTTAAACTTAGCCTTTATTTTTTTTCTTTATCCATTATGCCTATAGGATTCAATCTTGGGTTGTTTAATGATTTTGATTTATGGTTTAGGTTGGGAATTTCCATAGTATTTGATCCTGGGTGCACTAACTTTAATTTGATAATGATAAACAAAATGAATCTGTCTTTAATACTTCCGTTTATATAAATGGTGAGTTTTAGTTCTATGTTTATCATTTTAGTAGTTTGATATATTTTTTATGTGAATTGGCCTACAGACAAACCTTCGCAAGTTTCAAGGGATGGGCTTGGTTTAAAAGATTTGGTAATGTGGTATGTGAGATTTATCCTGCAGCCAATCATGTATAGGATTCGATGGTTGGGCTGAGTTTAATAAAACTTGTCTATGTTATGTTTTCTTAGCATGGTTTTAATGTTTATATTGAAGGATGGGAACAACGTTTATGATATGTTGTTTATGTTTGATTTTAATATGGAAAACAATAGCACATTCGCTAGAAATATGGAATCTTCCATCGTTTTGATTTTATGTTGAGAGTTGGTTTTAAATGGTTTGTAGAAGATATGAGATATGGCTAATTTGATATTTTTAGCTTGTAGATTATTTATTTATTTAACATTTTTGTATCTAGTTTAAATTCTAATAAGGTTTATTTTGTCTATCTTTAAGAAAACTCTATTTTAACTTTGCATCTAAGTTTCAACAATATACATAAAGCTAGTTATCTCAATAATCTAGAGTTTAAGTTTAAGATGAAATTTGTTAGATAATTAAACAAATACAAAGAATACTAAATTTAAGGTATGCATGAATGACCATAAAAAGAATAATACTGAAAGAATATAAACTATATTTTCCTAGGGTTTAGATGCAAACAACTCATGCTTTGAGGTTCTATAAATAAAAGGAAAACCTAGATGAGCATGCATATAATATACAAATTTTCATTCAATATTTTAACCCTTGCTTTAATAAAAATCTGTATGAACTATGAGGAAGGTAAAACCTCATACCTACAATTTGAAGCTATTTTAATGGCTAGAACCCTGCACATTCAAGCACACAGAATTAACTAGAACATAGAAAATTCTGACCTCATATCTGTCAACTGAATAACTTGGGAACTACCATGTTCCACCCAACCATGACCTAGAATTTTTCATGGTTTCAATCCGGATCCCCTCAAGCTGGTTCCAACATGCAAGTAGTCTAGAGCTCCTAAAGGTAAAACTTCCCCTATCCGAGATAACAGGTTATGTACCAGATTTCTTTTCCTTTTTGGAAAAATTCTCTTCAAGAACTCTTAGGAGAATAATGATCAGATAGAATAGATAAGATCCCCAAGTCTCTCTTTGGCTTTGGTCTTTATAGCCAATATTTAGGAAAATGGATAGTTAAATCAAGAATCATTTGTTTTCTTGAAATAATCTTTTATTTAATTTCTATGAATTAATATTTATTTATCTTAACTTAGGAACTCTTTGACTAGTTCCTATTTTGACTCTTTTTAGGTATTTAAATATTTAATTAATTATTTTAATCAATAATAATACATAGATCCTTCAATTATTATTTATAGTTAATATTATTAATACATATGCTTACTCTTTTATTCACATCATATATAAACTATATATATATATATATATATATATATNACACACACATATATCATTGTTAACATTTCTCCTTTGGGTATCCTATAGCATGATCCCAAATCACATGGTACTTTTCTTTAGCATATAGTCACTTATTTATTAAGTCCTTCAAGTAGGGTTGGTAAACTAAGTTAGGCAGCTCTAAACCTCCTTGCATGTTGGATTACCTCATATATTGTGGTAGTTCTTCAGAACTTGATGAGACACATAAATTTGAACTTTCATTTAATCAACTTAAAAATAAGTAAGATAAGGTCGATGTTTTTTAGAGTTTCTTTTTAGAGCCCCTACTCAAAGCTAAAAATAGGGAGTTACACTTAGTGCAATTGCGTAGATTCTCTCTCAACACTAATGCTATGATGTACTTGTATAATACACCTAGGTATACAATGACCAAGGATCTGATGCTGCAGAGCTTATGCTCAACATCAACTTGGAATTCTCCAAGGAATATGCCCCACACTTCCTATTCTTATTTTCCATGTGCTTCAAAGCTCATTCTCAACACAAAAATTTCATAACTCATGTGCTCCAGAGATGGCATTCAACAAAAAAATCAAAACAATCATGTGCTCCAAATCTTGTGCTCAACAAAAATATCAAATCACTCATGTGCTCTAGAGCTCGCGCTCAACACAAACATCAAAACAATCATGTGCTCCAGATCTTGCACTCAACACAAAGTCTCATCAATCATGTGCTTCAGGGTCCACGCCAAACACATTCAATCACATATATGCTAAATAAAACATATGCATTGGCTTATGCCCAATATACAAAATATAAACATCAAAGCAACATCATATGCAATGGGACTTATGCCCATAAGTGTTAGGTCAAAATTCAAGATATTACAAATAAGTTCCATAAAAATTCAAGAAATAACTATAGGGGATATCAGGGTAATAATTACAAAAAATAACAATGTAATAACTCTGTAGTAAAATAACCTTCAACATCTATTCTCAATAAAAACCCATCACAAAAAGAACCTTTAAAATGTTGCGAGTGTGGAGGGCCACACTACTTTAAATATTGACCAATAAGGAAAAAGAATTTTAATGTTCATTCTATCTAAGAAGCATTCATAGTCGGGGACATGGAAAGGAGCATGCCTAGAATCTACGTTGCATTGGAAAACTGACAAGCCGACCACTAGACTTCTATGGTCTGAATTGAAGATATGCTAAATAGTCAATCAATCTCTATTTTAATTTATTCAGGCTCAAGATTGAGCTATATATCACCTAGAATAGTTGATTTATGAAAATTGGTATCTGAAAAGTTTGATAAGTCATGGCTAGTATAGTTAGCCATAGGTACAAAATGGAAAGTTAGTAGACTTATTAGAAATTATAAATTGATGATGAATGATTTCCTTACGCATGTTAATGTAAATATTTTTCCATTAGGATCCTATGATTTATTAATAGGAATGGATTATCTAGAGGAAAATAAAGTGGTGTTAAATTATTTTGATAAAACCTTTACCTATACTGACAATAATGGAAATAATATAAAATTAAAAATGATCCTTAGGAAGGTGGCCATCAGAGAAATCTCTACATTGCAAATGAAAAGATCAATAGGAAAATGATGTAAAGTGTTCGCTATCTATATAATGAATGATAATGAAAACTATAACAAACTTAAACTAGAATACATACCAATCCTGAAGGAGTTTGATGACATCTTTCCAGAATAAGTACCCATACTTCCTCCGAAAAGAGACATTGACTTCACGACCGATCTGGTACCCGGAGCAGTACCAATAATTAAATATCTGTACCGAATGAATATAATAGAACTCACAGAGCTGAAATCACAACTACAAGAACTAGTCGTTAAAAAGTACATTCGACCAAGCATCTCTCCTTGGGGAGCAGCGGTCTTGTTTGTGAAAAAGAAGGATAGAGCATTAAGATTATGCATAGATTACCGACAGTTAAATAATATGACTATTAAGAAATGATACCCACTCCCTCGGATAGATGATCTATTCGATCAATTCCACAGAGAAACTATCTTTTCAAAGATAGACTTAAGGTATGGTTATCATCAAGTACGAATAAAAGATGAGGAAATATTTAAAACTGCATTCAGGACCCGCTACAGTCGCTATGCATTTGTTGTAATGCCTTTTGGGTTGACAAACACACCTACTACATTCATGTGTTTAATGAACATCATCTCAAGAAAGTACCTCGATAATTTTGTGGTTGTCTTCATCGACGACATACTAATCTAATCTAAAAACGAACAAGAACATAAAGAATATTTAAGAATAGTTTTACAAGTAGTAACAGAACAACAACTTTATGAAAAATTAAGTAAATGTGATTTCTTTAAAGATAAGATTCAATACCTCGAACACGTAGTGTCCAAAGATGGAATCTAAGTCGATCCAGACAAATTAAAGGACATCATGGAATGGTCGGTTCCTAAAAATGTATCTGACATCAGATCATTTATGGGAATTATCGGATACTACTAGAAGGTCATAGAAGACTTCTCCAATATTTCCCACCGCATAACTTATTTAAAAAAGAAAGGTAAAAAGTTTGAATGGACTGAAAAAAGCATGGAAATATTTAACAAACTAACACACCTATTAACTACTGCCCCGATCTTAAATATTGTTGATCTATTCAAGGATTTTGTCGTATGAACCGACGCTTGCAATGAAGGGCTAGGAAGATTTTTATTATAAGAAAATTATGTTGTGGCATATGAATCTAGGAAATTAAAAGAACATGAGAAAAAATATGCAACACATGGTTTAGAATTTGCTGCCATAAATCACGCCTTAAAGAAGTGGCGAAATTACCTAATTGGAAGAAAATTCTTACTTATGTGAGACAACATAAGTCTTAAATACTTATTTGACCAACAAAATTGAATGCAAGACAGGCCATATGGTTTTCCTTTTTAAGAGAATATGATTTTGAAATCAAACATATAAAAGGAAAAGAAATTAAAGTAGTAGACACTCTAAGTCGTCATGTGAATTTATTGTTTGCAAGCAACAACTATGAATATAATCTTGAAATCAGAGTCTAAGCACTGAAAATTCTAATAGAGAATATTGAATTTAAAAAAAAATTGGTAGAAATGAACAAAATCAATTAAAAACAAATTTCAGCCTAAACCAACAAGGACTATTGGTGCATAAAAACTGGTCATACATACCAAACATAGCATAAATTAAACTTACAGTCATTGATGAACTACATAAAAGACCATATTCAGGGCATCTTGGATACCAGGTTATGATCACTATGATCATGAATGACTTCTTTTGGCAAAATATGAAGAAAGAAGTGGCATAATACTTGGCTCATTTTCTTGAATGTCAGCAAGTTAAGGAATAACATCAACATCCCATAGGTTTGTTGTAGCCACTAACCATTTTGGAGTGGAAGTGGGAAACCATTAGTATGGATTTTATAACAGGCTTACCAAAGAATTTTTGATAGCATGATTCAATCATGGTCATAGTCAACAAATTAAGTAAATATGCCCATTTTATTCCTATTAAATCTACCTATAAACATGTTAACATTGCAGATATTTTCATGAAAGAGATATCTAGGCTACACGGTGTACTGAACGTAATAGTCTCAAATAGAGATGCAAAGTTTACAAGTAACTTCCGGAAATCCTTGTTTACAGGTTTGGACACACAGTTAAATTTTAGTACTGCATATCATCCAAAAACAGATGGAAAGACAGAAAGAGTAAATCAAGTCTTAGAATAAATTCTACGAATGTATGTTATGGAAAAACAAGGTAAATGGGAATATTACCTACACTTAGTAGAATTTACATATAATAATAATTTTCAAGTTTCTGCAGGTATGAGTCCATTTGAAATATTATATGGGCGTAAGTGTAATACTCCTATTTCATGGAGGAACCCGGTTGATAGATTAATGTTAGGACCTGAATTATTAAAAGATATGGAACTAACCATGAAACATGTACAACAAAATTTGAGGGCTTCCCAAGACAGGAAGAAAAATTATGCTGATTTAAAAAGAAATACTAGAGAGTTCTAGGTGGGTGATCATGTGTATATAAAGGTAAATCCCAAGAAAAGTTCTTTGAGACTAGGAATTATTCAAAATTTGCACCTAGGTATTGCGGGCCATTTGAAATTATAGCTAAAGTAGGGTCAGTTACATACCAATTAGCCCTACCACCCAATATTAAAGTACATAATGTGTTTCATGTTTCTATATTGAAAAAATATGTTCATGCTGTTTCTCATGTGATTGATTGGAATGTAATCCAGGTGGAACCCGAAGGAGAGTTCCAAGTGGGGTTGGAGTGCATTCTTGACAGGAGAAACATTTCACTGCAGAACCGTACTATCAGACAAGTCAAGTTGCAATGTAAGCACCTTAGTTTGAAAGAAGCTACTTGGGAGTCAGAAAGTAATATGTGTAAGGCATATCCAAAGTTATTCCAAGAGACTGAAATGGAATAATGAAAACAAAAGTTATAACACCGAGGAAAATGTTATCTTTTAAGGGGAGGTGTATTTAATACCCCCTGAATTAATAATTTTTATTAATTCTGCTGGAAACTACTTTAATTATTATTTTTATTATTTTTGACATAAAAGTAAGAATAAAACATTTTGTAATAAAACATTTTTTATTTAATAAAATATGTTGAAAGGAAACACAAGTAGATATATTTGTTGAAGAGTGTTTGTTGACCCACAAGAGGAAAGGACAAGTGGCAGAATCCACTGAGTGAGAACTCAATATGCAAGAGGCATCATCCCCAAAAATCAGGCCAACACTCCTACTTGAGTGCTAAAGAGCAGGAGGATCATAAATGACCATGTCCTAGGAAAAATACTATAAATTAGTATGTCCATAAGAAAAATGAGGCTATAATTGGAATGGGATTAACATCCATGAAATGCAAGAGATGGCGCATTAAAATATTCTTCTCTCACGGTTTAGTGAACATGCTTGGGGGTTCTTAAGAAAGTACCTTGGCTGCTCTGGGAGTTGGTTGGTAAGAACAGCTTCTCCACTTTTGTTTTCCCAGCATTGGTTCCAGGTTCTTATTTTGTTGGTTATGGTTGATTTTAGTTATAGTAGAAAGTGCATTTTAATGTTGAATCACAGTTAAACTTCTAGGCAATAGTGTTTACACATTTCTGTAGAACAAATATCCATGTTTTTTTGTAGTATATCAAACATGTAGAATGTTAGATTATGTCTTAACACATCTAAGATCGGCCATCCATAACCACATCAAGGATTGCTAGAATGTTATTAGTGTAGTAATTAGTAATTTGTTCTGAGCATAATTATTTAGATTTGGCTATTATTAATCTATTATGGTTTCGAATTCAATACTCATTCTTTAAATTATTTACATGTCTATAAATTATTCATGTTAAATTAATCGCATAATGTATTATAGAAAAAATCTTGTTAATTCACGATCAAGGTAACTAGGGATAAAATTCTCTAGTTATTATAAAAAAATTACACTTAGAGCAAAGAAACAATTAAGATCGAGTATTAAGGTTAATTAATCCTTTGTGTAAAACTAATAGTCTGAAATGCTATAAGCTAGACGATTCCCCTATCACGTTATGAGTCATAACTTTCTATAGTTTTATGATTCATTAAAATTCATCTCATAAACCCATGTACAAATTGAGAATGTTATATTAGGAACTATATATATACTCATTAATTACTTAAGAAGAAGAGTGTTCAATATTTAATTTTCAACCCAGGGAAGTCTATCATCTCAAAGGAAATTAGCAAAGCATATGCATAAACATATTTAGTAGTTGATTAAGTAAAATGAAAGCCACTCATTTCTAGTTACTGAAACTTAGTTCCCTATAAGAAATCAAAATGACATTACTTTTGCAAGAAATGAGAGCCTAATTTACCAAACCAGAAAAATCCCTACTTAATAGCCAACAATGAATTCATCAAAGCAAAGGAATTGTCTAATTAAGCAACTCTAGAAAGACAAAAAGCACACACAGCACATGATTTGATTAAGTCTATTACAACGTCTACACACTCTGGATAAAGAAAACTAATTACACAGTCGACTGTCACACCAAATTACCTGCATCAAACCAAAGGAAAATGAATCAATGCAATCATTAAACAAATACAGTTGCATCTAACCATGGAAATATATCAAACTGAAATTCCACACTTACATAAAAATAAACTAAACTACAACATCTAAACTACACTCAATTTTGTTAGAAGGCGGGCCCTGGACTTAAAATAGAGATGTTGTTGAAAGCTTACTAGGACTGCAATAGTGAAATACTGAGAATTATCACCCTTTGTATTAATTGGATAAATTTGCGGTCACAGTTACAATCTCTCTGCTATCTTGTACAATCTAGGAACGAACCCTTGGCTCTCCCCGCCTACACATATTTATACAAGAGAAAAATCTAGTCTGTTACATAAATTTCTGGCATCCATGAATATATTTGATCTTTAGGCTGTAGAATCGTTACAGCGGTTACAACTAACTGCTCATTGCATAAAAATGGAGGAATATTCTTGGAGAGTTCATTTGCAAACATGAATGTGCACTCGAGATTCCTTCTGCATTAATGTCGATTGTATCTTCTGAGCTAGTAGCTGGAGCCAAGAGGGACCATCTTCTAGATAGAACAAGTTGTTGTAGTTGCACCACCTAGATACAACAATTTGTTGTAGTTGCACCACATGTATTTCCGATTATTTATTTCAAAGCATAGACAGGTCAGCACAATGATATGTAAAACTCATGATTATAGATAAAACCAAGTAGAAAATGAAATAATAAATAATGATTTTTACCTGAAATATTTATGTTGGTTTGTATGAAAAGGATAACGGCTCAACTACAAAACAAGGGTGAAAATAGGGGAAAAGGATAGGACTGAGTATGACAAAAAGGGGAAAATTCAGGACCCAACATCTCCCTTCAGCTTATCTGGTTACATGTCCTCATGCAACAACTTGAACTAGTCTGAGTCTAAATTGGACTCAACACTCCTTCTGTGAAGATTGGTGAGGTTTAATGTGAGTTAGGGTTCCTCCTCTAATTTCAAAATCCCATTGTTCCTGCTCAGAGTGCCCCAATGATCTCTCTCATCCTTCTTTGTCACCTTGTAGATTCCCTTATAATTCCTATCTGGCCACCAAATAAAGGACCAAGGGAAATATGAACCTTAGACCCATCTAGTTCAGGACAAAAGATTCCATACACTTAATATAACCAGGTACCCTAGACAGGGAATATTTAAAATTGTCAAAAAGGGGATCTTTTTCCCTAAGAGCTACAGGAGAAAGTTCCCATCTCTGGCTACTTCCCTGTAGGGAAATATCCTACTCAAGACAGATCGTTTAGACACAAGTAGAGATAACCTTATGTTTAAATTTAGCCAACTGCTGGAATTTATATGGAAATGTAAGGTTTCTCTTATGCCTGGCAATCACAAAGAAAGGGGCTTTAGGTTCTCCCCGAATCCACAAGTTGGATTTGTCTTCATTTTTCCTGATAGTCTGTGAAGCACTCAACCAACACACATGGTTATTAACAAAAGAAGAAAATGAACTCAAATAAATGTACCCAATATGGGGAACTGGATTAGCCTTGGTATCCATCATGCATGCCCTATCATGCAAATATAATTCACAGAGAAAATTCTTTTCAGAGAATTCACTCTAGGTAAATGTCTCCAAAAATTGAGAAGGTGTCACAATTTTCCAGGGTCTTTTTTCCTTCAAAGCTTTGATATGGAATAGAACCATCTATTTAAATAGAAACACAGGGTAGAATGGGGAGGGATATTTGCAGCTCAATAATTCCCGAGTTAAAGTGAGCATATTCTCTTTATTATTCTTTATAGCCTCATATTTCTTTAACTCTTTCAACTTCTCCTACATCTCTTCCCATCTAATCTTTTGAAAGAATATATCCTTGGCCCATTATTCCCTTAATTCTTGAATAATATTTTTATGCTCAGTAAGGGAAATCATACCTTTCTCAAGTTGGGTTGCATGACGCTTCCAACATCTTGATTCAATATTTAGAAGTGTTACCTCTTATGTTTCTTGAGGTTATGCAGCCTCTGCCAGTGTTGCTACATCTTGTGTTTCAACATCTAGAATACGAATCATTGCTTCCTCTTCCTTATTCTGAACTGCTACTTCCTTCATTTCTATAGTTTCGGCCTCAATCTAAACTGCCATTTCATGTGTTTCAACATCTTTAGTCTGGGTTGTTGATTCAACAAATATTTTTAGAGGCACTGGTTCTTATGTGGCAGTGCCTGATTCTTTCAACTCTATCCTAGCAATTTGAGCAATCGATTTTGAAGACACTAGTTCTTGTATAACAGTTTCATGTTCTATTTCCATGTCTCCAAACTGCTGGACTCTTTCCTGCACAATTTCGGTGTCAGCCGATTGTTGTTATTAAATAATTGTTGTGTCAGTTGACTATTCTTCTTGCACAATTTCCATGTCCTACAACTATTGCTCTTGCATAATTTCTGTATTAGTCGACTGCTCCTGGTCGGTCTGCACTTACACAATCTCTATGCCACTAGAGTGTTTCTCTTATTCTCAAAGTGAATTAAATTCCCCAAAAATTATTCCATAAGGAAGCAATTCAGTATGTTTCGAATATTGAGGCTGCAATGCCTCATCTCTATGTAGCTCCTGCTCAGGAATCAAATTTTCTTTCAACCATGTTTCCTCCGCTGGTTCTTCATGCAGTGTCTCCTCTCCTCCTTGGCCTGAACGTGCTAATATTCAAGAAGCTATTTCCATTTTCTCCACTTTATATCCCATCAATTTAAACAGGACTCCACACTCAGTAAATATAAGTTCTTCTCTTTCTAGGATGGAAAAGGGATCCTCCAACTGAGTAACATCTTCAACCAGAGTGTCCAAGCCTTGTGCTGCTTGCTTCTTGCGTTCCTCCTTCCATCTCTCCAGTTCTTCCCTCAGTGCTCTAGCATATTGCTCTAGCATCTTCCTTTAGCAAGTAATTTTCCTCCTGCAACATTTATAACTGGTACTACATAGATTCTAGAGTAACAGTGGCCACTATAGGTGTATTTCCCATTGGTTCTTGTGTTTCAGTGGGTGCCCTAAGTGTTAGAATAGAAATCTCAATAATTTCCCTTTCAGCTTCCTAGGAGGCCCTAATTCTTCTTCTTCTGCTTCCAGCAGGTTATTGTGTATTAGTGGCATTTGTTACGAATTACCCACTGGTTCTTGTGTTTCAGTGGGTATCATGAAAGTTTCAACACTTACCACTTATGTTGTCCCAGGAGCCCTAGTTCTCCCTCCTCTGGATGATTCTCCCTGTGTTTCAACAGGTTCTTATGGGGCAGTGGCAGCCATTGATAAAATTCCCACTAGTTCTTGTGTTTCAGTGGAGAGAATTGGGAGCTCAATGCTTACCACTTCTGATGTCAAAAAATACATAGTTCTCCTCCTCTTGGATGACTCTCCCCAACACTTAATATTTTCCTATTCTTGTTTGGTATGAGAAACATGGAGATTTCTTCCATTCCTGCTACAAGCACCTCCTCCTATTCAATCAGAGTTCCTTTTATTTTAGAGCAGGTATGGATCTCGATCACTTGAGGCCTTACTTCCTAAATCTCTGCCATCACTCCTTCTTCTACTGCATCTGGAGCTCCAGCTTCCATTGTCACTGCTTCTGCAATTGTTCCCCTTTCTACTTCTTCTGTTGTTGCTTCTTCATTTTCTTCCACTACTCCAATTATTCACTCCATAGGGATATCTGCTACTGTATATCCCTCTGAATCTTCCTCTTGTTCATATTTAGTTTTTTTTTATTCTTCATCTCTCCCCCCAGCTGAATCTGTTCGACTCTTCTACCCCCAATATGAGCTGCTACAAGTACCTGATGCACCACAACTCCAACAAACTATTCCCATGTCAAATTGTTTTGTGCCAAGCATATTTGTACTAACAATTTGATCAACCCATGGTTTGTGAGAGAAGGGAGTGGGTGTTTGGAAATCTTAGAATAATGTGCCATATTTTTCAAGGTTTGTGATAGGAAAAATGGTATATTGATGATTATGTGACGTCTTAAGTGAGACAGTAAGAAAAAGTCATAAATATAAACAACTTAATATCTCCTCTCACAAGTGATATACCTTTTTAAGAAGATTGCGACTTGGTCCCATGGTCTCGACAATGTATCGAATGCTACACCTCGAGATCTTCTCTGTACTTGATCCCCTGGTGCTAAAACGTCTTCATCTACTCTTGAATTATGTGTATTCCTGCAGAACCAATAATCTGCAGTCTAAGGAAATCCTATAACCTTTGCCATGGCTTGTTCTGATGCATCTATCCTCCGTCCTCTTATCATTGAGTAATATGTAGTCAGGTCTAGGAGAACTGGAGTGATGTTTCCTCATGGAAGCCGTTAAACCTTTGGAAATAGCCAATCCATCCATCCTGATGAAAAATGTCATAGACCTATTTGTTTACAAATAGAGCGTCAATATTTATTGGCTCATACCTGATCGAAGGACCCATATTGTGGTCTTTTCTTGGATGTGATAGATGGTAGAGTAACTGACAAAATCAGTTGTTCAAATTCCAACAGTTTGATACAATAACCAGATAACAGGGGTTCAGATGGGTTTCCTAAAATTCTCGGTGAAATTGGAAACATCATGTGTTGCAGATTATGGAGATTGGATGAGAATTTGAAAGTACAAGAGGGATAATTTCAAATGAAATGATAACTAATTATGGAGTACCATCAAGGGTCGAAAATGTATAATCATAATTATTAAATCATTAAATACATGATAACACTTACAATAAGAATTAATACCTGATCATTGATGCTCGAGCCGTCAATTTTTTGTTATGATTCAAGCTCCTGATGCCAAATAATTGCGAGGGAAATGATTTCACACGTGCAACGAAGGATAATCTGTTGTCAATCATTAAACCTGACTAAGCATGTTCATTACAACATTAATTTCCCAAGCACGTGGACAGAGTGTAAAATATATCATTATGAGATTCAGTTGGAATTCTGCTACTTGCAACAAAATTTTAGTGAGATGCTCAGCTCAATACCGGAACGGTCAAAACAATGGAAAAAATTGGCAGTGTTGCAGCGGAATTCGGCCAATAACAATGGAAAATTTAGTGGTGTTGTAGCAGAATTTGGCCAAAAATGGCGAAAAATTTAGCAGTGTTGTAGCTGAAATCAGGGAAACGGTAGAAAATTTAGTGGTGTTGCAGTGGAAATCAGCGAAAACGACGGAAAATTTTAGCGGTGTTGCAATGGAAATCCGCCAAAACAACGGAAAATTTAGCAGTGTTGCAGCAGAAATCGACCAAAAATAGCAGAAAATTTTAGCGGTGTTGCAAGGGAAATTGGCCAAAGACAGCAGAGTTGTAGCGGGATTTATCCAAAAATAGTGGAGTTGCAGCAGGTAAAATTAAAGAAAATTAACAAGATTTCTGCTTAAAAAAAATTGGCAAGGTTTAGTAAAACAAATTTCTCGTCAAGGATCCGTAATATTTTCCACGCATTCTTTCAAGGGGTCGTATTAGTGAAGAAGGATCATCTATGGTTCTGCAATTGCTTGGCCCGTCGCAACTGCCTCTTTTTGTGAAACCCTTTTCACGAATACCTGTTCATAATTCTCATAAAAACAGACTCGATCATAGCGAAAAGAAAAATAAAAAGAAAAGAAAAGTACACAGCGAAAATTAAATAATTTTATTTATATACATATTTTGGTAAATATGTCATGCAATTTGCATCCCTGCTATTGAATTAAATTTGTATGATGTACAACGATGGTGCACTTTTCATCAAGCTCATTCAGTTGATTCAGTCATTTTTTTCTGAGCCTCCGTTAAATCCAGGTTTGCATCTGTAGTTGTTCTCAAAGTTTTAATCTCCAATTCAATAGGAAAAAAACACTCTTACTGTACACTAGTTCGTATGAGGAGAATCATGTAGTGTTGTGACACATTGTATGATAGGCCATAATGATTTAGGAAGCCTATCATCCCAATCCTTGTGATGAATTTTTAGTGTTTTCATGAGGATTGACTCAGTCACCTTCTTCGTGCTTTCCACTTGCCAACTGGTTTGTGGAGGGTATGGAGAGGTGACTTGGTGCTAAATACAATACTTATGAAACATGACCTCCATATTTCAGAAAATGAACCGAGGTCCTCTGTCTGTCACAATTTCCCTCGGTACTCCAAAAAGGGTGAAGATCTCTACATATAAAAATTCTATTATGGCCTGATCATTGGCCTTCACCAAGGCCATAACTTCTGTTATATTTTTATCATTCAAGCTAGCATTATGATCTTAGGATTTTTAACTAAAAGAATAACATGCACAACAATAAAACACAAGAGACAAGAGACACAAAGAATTTTGCTCGGGGATACCATAAAGGAGAAAACCCCGCAACTTCCTCAGAGATAGAATCAACACCAAAAGTAAAACCCGAAAACATAAAGATGATCTCCCGACAATAGCAGTCTCTCTTATCCCAACAACTTCTCCTCTCACTCATGCACTCCAATGAGTGAGTGTGTGTGTGATAAATAGAGAGGCTCACTCTCTATTTATATTCTTTCGTTCACTTGAAACCCACTTCAACATGTCGGCCTCACTTAACAATTACTTACTAGAGTCAACATCTCTAGGAGTGTCTAATAACCCTAGTGCCCCACAACTTGTGGGGAATTTGCCTCCTCCGACCAATAGGAGGGTAACACAACAGTGGGGACTATTGTCCTGACTTACAATGACACACCTAGGGTCAACTTCTCTAGGATAGTCTAATAACCCTAGGGCCCCACAACTGCGGGGACTTTAACCCTTCACCAATAGGAGGGTTACCCACAATGACTTGTCATGAATTGTTACATTATAGAAACTCTTGATAGGAACATCGGGGCATGACATGGCTAAAATATATTATAGACACATCCTGGAATAAACATCGGGGTACAATACATAAGATATACGGATGAATACATTCCGAATTTACAAATACATCAACGCTCCCTCTTAACTAGGAAGGTATTCTCTCGACACAATTTATCAACACAAGTCTTCTTCTCTTTATCATCTGGATCATCATTGAGTTCTCACCATCTTCAAGTCATCTTCATCTGGATCTGGATCATCACTCGATATGAATCATCATCACTAGATCTATATCATCACTCGATTTGGATCATCTTTGTTGGATCAACATCACTGGATCTGGATCATCACTCAATCTAGATCATCATCACTAGATCTAGATCATCACTCGATCTAGATCATCTCTGCTGGATCTGGATCATCACCCGATCTAGATCATCTCTACTGGATCAACATCACTGGATCTAGATCATCACTCGATCTGGATCATCATCACTCGATATGGATCATCTCTACTGGATCTGGATCATCACTTGATCTAGATCATCTCTGCTGGATCATCATCACTGGATCTAGATCATCACTCGATTTGGATCATCACTGGGTCAACATCATAGGTGCTATTTCATGATTCTTCTCATCACAAGAAGTTCTACAGAGCCAACCCTTTTTCATGATGGTTGTAGGCCTACCTCCTTGTAGGTCTTTGGTAGCCCTTATATCTGACCTACTCGTCAGAATGGCCAGCACTCACATCTGACCTACTCGTCAGAAAGGCACAGCACTTAGATCTGACCTACTCATCAGAAAGGCGCTCAGTCCTACACTGAGGGTTCCTGGTAACTGACCAGGTGCCTCCATTTAGAGAATGGTAGTAGCCCTTACATCTGACCTACTCGTCAGAATGGCTGGCAATCACATCTGACCTACTCATCAGAAAGGTGATAGCCCTTACATCTGATCATGTAGGAACTATTCCTACAGTCACATCAGAACGGCCGACACTCACATCTAACCTACTCATCAGAAAGGCAGTAGCCCTTACATCTATGTAGGATCTCATCCTACATCAGAATGGTCATCACTCACATCTGACCTACTCATCAGAAAGGTGGTAGCCCTTACATATATGTAGGAACTAATCCTACATCAGAATGGCCGGCACTCACATCTGAGATGGAAGGAAGCAATCCTCTCACCATGACAGAATGGAAACAACCCTTATATCTGATCAAGTGGGAACACATCCCTCAATCACATTAGAATGGCCATACACTCACATTTGATCATGTAAGACTACATCTTACAATCATCCCAGAAAGGCCCTCATTCCAAGACCAAGTATTCCTGGTAACTCACCAGGAAGCTCCATTCCAAGAATGGCAATAGCCCTTATGTCTGATCATGTAGCAACCAATCCTATAGTCATATTAGAATGGATCAGTACTCATATCTGACATGGAAGGAACCAATCCTCTCACCATGACAGAATGGCTTAGCCCTTACATCTAACCTACTCATCAGAATGGCTTTAGGTCTCATCATTTCCCCTTGGATGGAACCTCAATATGGAGAACACCAAGCTTCTCCCTGAAGTACTCAAACTTCACTTTGGCCATTTCTAGCATAGAATCATATTAGGGCTGATTATGTCTAAGGATGACCTGTGAGCTTCACCAGGACCGATTACATCCGAGGGAAACCTACAGGTCTGTTTACATCTGAGAAACCTACAAGCTTCACCAGGATTTATGCTTAGAAAATTTGTCTCACCGACTATGCTAGAAATCCCTCTTCTGAGAGATCTCAATCTAGGTCACATACTGGAGCTTCACTGCTCCTCTCTCCCAAATAGAAAGTGGAAACATCATTTGCATCAGCTATACTCAGCGCCATGTAGGACTCCATCTTGTCAAACCAAGAGATCACACTTGATTCCATACTGAAGTAGCACCTCAAAGTGCTTTTCCTATCATTGGAGCTGCCTGTCCAATACGAATCCACATAACCCTCCAGGTTAATCTTCTGATTCACCTCATACTTGATCCCATACTCAACTGTACCCTTGAGGTACCTCACAGCATGCTTTGTAACCATCAGGTGAACATGTCTCAAGGTGTTCACAGCAAAGCAAATATCTGGTCTCGTATTCGTTAGGTACATCAAGGAACCAATCATCTGACGATACATCGTAGCATCAACCGTCTCTGGTGAATCAACACTCAATAGCTTCAGGTTTGATGCCATAGGTGTGGTCATGGTCTTATAGTCCATTATCCTGAACCTCTTCAGGATCTCTACTGCATACCTCCCTTGTCCGAGGAAGATTCCATCTGCATTCTGCCACACCTCCATGCCTAGAAAATAGTGCATCGACACATAACAGGAGCATCACTAGTCTTCTACCTTCAACCTTGAAGCAAAGGTTGGAATCTACTTTACTCTCAGTAAAGCCTAGAGTCATCAGTAATCTGTACATCCTGTCATACCATGTCGAATCTCAAGATATTATATAGTCACTCCCTCTAAAGTAGAGCATCATACTCCCTCTGTCTTCTGTACTCTATGCACTGAAACATTCTGTACCGAAGTGACAAGTAGCTTCCTATGCTACTAATATTCTATGTATCCATCTAGTGTATAGTATTTCATCTTCAACCTTGTAGAAAAGGTTAATATATTCATCAAGGTCATCATGTATGTGTTTCAACTCCAACTAGTTGCAAATGTCTCTTTGTAGTATATGCCTTCTTTTTGTGAGAAGCCTCGTGCTATGAATCTTGTGATGTTTCCATCTACTGCATGATGGAACTATGAAATTCCCTTCACGTATTGATACTGCATTCTAGACATCATTCTTCTTGAACTAGTCTTCCCTTTCTTCTTGGTTACTTCTTCATGGCTGGAAGGTTCTGCATCAATGATGTCGTTGTATTCGTCATATTATTCTTCATCTTGAACTGTCGTCACTTGTTCTTCGGAACAAGTCTCATCCTTCTTTTCTTATAGTCAATTATGTATGCGATCTTTCCTACAAGTCAAATGCATTTGTATGGTTAGAAACATTTCATAAGGAATATTCATACTGGCAAGTTCTTATGCATAAATATATAATCATGCAACTACTTTAGCCAATACAACATTCATCCATATCTCACGGAAACTTTTCTAGATGCCTTCCATCTCTACCAGGACAACATTGAGATTGCGCACTAATCCAATATGTCAGCAAATATTTTTCATTCTAGATAAGTAGCAATGGAGAGTTGTATAGCACCATGAGTTACTTACCCATCACATGCATATTAGTAGTATACTGTCATTAATGCAAAAATTATATTATACATTAACTGAATATAAACAAATGCATAACAAAACAATATCATGAAATGTCAATTGAATACTTATCTTGATTTGTTTCGTGGGTAGACTCCTTCTTGAGCCTTCAGCTTCATCGTCTTCTTCATTCATAATAGCATCATTTCTTATCCAAATGCTATGGTGGATAAGAGGTTCTTCAAAAGTTGAGATCTTCATATTCCTCATTGCTTGAGGGATCTTCTTTGGATGGTGATAGCTTGATCTTCAATTGCTCCCATCTTTCCTTCTCTTATTATGAGTCAAGCTTCTTCTTCTTCCCAGAGTCTGCTGAAAGTAATCACTTCCTTCTGGCACACATTCTTTGAATGAATGAATCCCATGATCCTAGGAGGACATTCAAGGTGGCTATCATTACTTCTGCATTCTCCACTTCTTCTTCATTTGTTCTTTGATTTGAGTGACCCTTGTAAAGTATGACTGTATTGTCTCTGCATTCTGGATCTTCACATTATTCAACTAGTTTCTCAAAGTAATATTCTAATTTATGTTCTTCCCTTCAAATAGCTTGGTCAAGGAATCAAACATATTTGGTGTCTTTAGGGAAGACACTTGTGGTACAATGTGATCCATGATTGAATCAACAATGATCTTCTTGGCCTTGACCAAGTTCTTCTAGTGTAAGTCTTTTAGCCTCATATCCCTCTAGAACTAGAACCACTCTACTCATGTAGGTGTCCAATTCATTTTCTTCAGAGAGATCAAATACTTCCATGCTTCGAAGTTGTCAACTTCACCAATCTTATCATCAATTTGATGTGATAGATCACTTTGAAATGAGAACCTCAAATGCAAATAGCAAAAGATTAGATCTTACCGATTTGAGGTGTCTGTCCTAGTTCCGGTGCTGGCTGATCTAGGGTTTGTCAGAGAAACCCTAATTTTTAGAACTTGGAATATTTCAGATTTGATTGGATAGAAAGATAGATATCTTCAAATTGAGCTGTCCAATGTACTCCTTTTTTGAAAACAATGGAGGGAAGCTCCCGGAACAGGAAGCCCTATTTTTCCAATTTCTTCTACCAAAAATTCTTGTTATTGTTTCTGTGGTATCTCTGAAATTACTGCTCCTATGTGTGTAAAACTATATACTAAGTTAGCCTCATATGTCCTTGTTCCAACACTATAGTTTTCATCAGAATTGGTTTCACCAATTGGGACTTATGATCATTTTCCCAAGGTGACCTGTTTCAGGACTGTTTAGCACATTGAAGTTGTACAGACCAGCACGTGTCAGTGGTTCATCTTCTGAGTCTGAAACTTGGACCACAGAAATTAAATTCCATGCCCTTTCAAGAAAATATTTAGAAATTTCATTTGGACCTTTATATCCCAAGATATAGCAATTCTCCCCAGGTGTCCTGTTTAGGGATGAATTATGGAAGAGGCTGGAACCCTAACTTGGAGGGATGATATCTCCCATAATATAGTGAATCTGAGGCTTCATTTTGGAAAAAGTGTAAATGAAGATTTTATATTCGATCTCAAAAAAATTTAGCTCCTGATCCTTCTCCAATACTAATATATATCAAATGCACCAAAACCTATCATTTTTAGTGTTTTAGGGTTTTTACAGCTCGGGGTCAAACTAGGGTTTGACTTTCACGAAGTTTCACCCAACCAAAAATATTAATCCAGGTATATAAAATTTGATTTTGATGAGGAGATAAATCCTATGATGGGCTCACTCAAAAATTATTCTTCTGTAGAAATCCCTAATTTCTCGTATCAAAAACTAAAAACGCGTGGAATCGAATTCCACTTCGACAGAAAGATGCGCCCTTCAATGGAGAGTCAGCCTAGCATAATTTTTCTGATGGATTGTGGAGAGAGAGCCAAAAAATAATAAGCCCTAGCTTTTGCAGCTACACAATGTCTTCTTCTCAGGTTAGCTCTGATACCATGTTAGATTTTTATCATTCAAGCTAGCATTATGATCTTAGGATCTTTAACTGAGAGAATAACATGCACAATAATAAAAAACAAGAGACAAGAGACACAAATAATTTTCCTCGGGGAAACCATAAAGGAGAAAACCCTGCAACTTCCTCAGAGATAGAATCACCACCAAAAGTAAAACCCAAAAACATAAAGATGATCTCCCGACCAGTAGCAGTCTCTCTCTTGTCCCAGCAACTTCTCCTCTCACTCATGCGCTCCAATGAGTGAGTGTGTGTGTGATAAATAGAGAGGATCAATCTCTATTTATATTCTTTCATTCAATTGAAACCCACTCCAACATGTCAGCCTCACTTAATAATTACTTGCTAGAGTTTATATCTCTAGTAGTGTCTAATAACCCTAGTGCCCCACAACTTGTGGGGACTTTGCCTCTTCCAACCAATAGGAGGGTAACACAATGGTGGGGACTATTGCCCCAACTTACAATGACACACCTAGGGTCGACTTCTCTAGGATAGTCTAATAACCCTAGGGCCCCACAACTACGGGGAATTTAACCCTTGACCAATAGGATGGTTACCCACAATGACTTGACATGACTTGTTACATTATAGAAACTCCCAATAGGAACATCGGGGCACGAAATGACTCAAATACATTACAGACACATCCCGAAATAAACATCAAGGTACAATACATAATATATATAGATGAATACATTCCAAAGTTACAAATACATCAACAACTTCTACCTACTTTGTCATATAGTTGGTGCAGACCAGAATGTAAACTTTCTTTTTTGATGGAGGTTTGATAGGCCCTACAAAATATAAGCCACATCTATCAAAGGGTTCAACCACCAATTGTGGTTGAAGTGGTATCTCATATAATCTATTTGGCTAGCCCATTCTCTGGCAAGTGTCACAGTCCTGAAAATATTTTCTTGCATCATGAAATATAGTTGGGTAGAAGTAGCCCATCCTTAATATTTTATGACCTATCCTTTTGTCAACAAAATTCCCCCCCATAGGGATCATCATGGAAGGCATTCCAAATACTGTGGATTTCATCCTCCCTCACACATCACCTGATTTCCAAATCATGTCTTGTGTAAAAGAGGTGACCTTCAATCTAGCAGTACATCACACTTTGTTGTATAATTCTTCTCTTTTCTTGTTTGGACAAGTGCGATGGGAGTTTACCTGCAACCAAATAATTGGCAATGTCAATGT
The DNA here is from genome assembly GCA_001517045.1 of Pseudotsuga menziesii. NCBI lineage: Eukaryota > Viridiplantae > Streptophyta > Pinopsida > Pinales > Pinaceae > Pseudotsuga > Pseudotsuga menziesii. The sequence goes on from LPNX010939362.1 coordinate 235,126, forward strand.
ACCATGGGGAAAAGAATGAGATTGCAAATAAATTTTCATCATGGAAATAATATTCAACTGGTGTATCATCATCGTTATTATTCAGCTGAGATAGAAAATCTGCAACTACATTCTCCTTCCCTGGTTTGTCAACAATGGTGATGTCAAATACAGGGAGCAACAACAAGCACCTGGTCATTGTATCATTAGTAATGGGCTTGTTCATCAAATATCTAATTGTTGAGTGGTATGTATGCAAAAATATAGAGTATCTTGTAATGTAATGTCTAAATTTATTTATGGAATAAACAATGGCAATGAATTCCTTCTCTGTTACCGTGTAGTTCAGTACAGCAGGAAACAGATTCTTACTAACGTAATAGACACCATACGGGATGTGACCTTCCTTATATAATAGAAATGCTCCAATGGTTGTATCTAAAGCATTGGAGGAAATATGAAAAGGAAGGTCCCAATTAGGTCCCCTCAATATGGGTGTTGTAGATAGCCTCTTCTTTAGCTCTGTGAATGATTCCTTGCATGCATCTGTCCACACAAATTGGGCATATTTCATTAATAAAGTAAATAGAGGAGATGCCAACTTGGACAAATTTTCTATGAATATCCTATATTAACCAACGTGACTTGGGAAACTTCTTACCTCTCTGCAACCCAGGGACAGGAAGGTTTGAAATTACCTTAATATTGGATGGATCTACTTGAATACCTGCAGCAGAGATAAAATGTCCCAGAACCACACCTTCACTCATCATCATGTGGAATTTTTTGGTGCTTAGAGATAGGTGTGTCTATTCACAGTGTTTCAGAACTTTTTCCAAGTTCTCCAATGCTTCATCAAAACTATTTCCATAAGGAGTGAAGTAATCCATGAATACTTCCATACAATCCTTCACCATTTCGGAAAATATTCCAATTACAACCTCTTGAAACGTGGTCGATGCATTGCATGAACCAAAAGGAAGAACCCTATATGAAAAGGTTCCCCAAGGAAAGGTGAAGGTGTTTTTATCCTGATCTCCAGGGGAAATATGGATCTAATTGTACCCATTGAAACCATCAAAAAAGGAGAAAAATTGTTTTCCAGATAAGGTGTCCAGAACCTGATCAATAAAAGGAAGAGGGAAATGGTCTTTTCATGTTGATTTGTTGAGTTCTCTGTAGTCTACAGAGATGCTCCACTTCCCATTCTTTTTGGGTATGATAACAAGTGGGGAAACCCACTTGCTTTCTAAAATTGGGTAAATAAATCCTGCCTCTAGAAGTTTTTGGATTTCCTCCTTCACAATATCTCTCATATTGAGGTTCATTATGAATTGGGGTTGTCATATAGGATTTGAATCATTTTTAATGTAAATATGGTGGGTGCACAGTGCTAAGGGAATTCCCCTCATATCTGTGTACCCCCATGAAAAATACCCCTTGTGTTGTTTCAGCAATGTAATGAGGAATACTGGTTCATCAGCTTTGAGGTTAGGATTGATGTTCAATGTTTTTCTTGAGTCAACCTCTACTGGAACAATCTTGGAATTATCAATTACTGGAATTAATTTGGTACTACTTACTAAGGTTTCACTACAACAAATTCTGGAATTAGCGTCCCATTTAGCGTCACATTTTAGTGTAAATTTTTTTTACATTGAGTTGTCAAACTAGATGCTAAATGGGACGCATCATGGACAAAACTTAAAGCATCTCAAAAAACGTCTTTTTTTGCTTCCTAGATATCATCCTTTATGACGTCCAAAATAGCGTCTATTTTTTTCTTCTTCTATAATAGCATCCAACTTTGCTTCCTAAACAACGTCGAGGTTTGCTTCCTAAATAGAGTCCAACTTTGCTTCCTAAACAACGTCGAGGTTTGCTTCCTAAATAGCGTCCTATTTTGCTTCCTAGTGAGTGTCTTCTTTTGCTTCTTAAATGACATCCCCGTTGGTGCCATATTTGTATCCTTAATAGCACCATGTTAGCATCCAAAGTAGCATCCAATATTGCATCCATTTTTTCTACCACTTTAGCATCCCATTTTGCACCATGTTTTACTTCCAAATATGTGTCAATTGTCACCTCCAAATTTGCATCAATTTTTGCTTCCTTTTTTGCATCGTTTTTTGCTACCAAAATGATGCCAAATATTTCTTCTATTGTTGCACCATATTTTGCTTCCTATGTAGCACCATGTTTTGCATCCAAAGTAACGTCTTATTTTGCTACCATATCAACGCCATGTTTGGCTTCATCATTAGCGTCACGTGTTGCATCCTTTTTAATGCCTAGTTTTGCGTCTTATTTTGCTACCATATCAATGCCATGTTTGGATTCATCATTAGTGCCATGTGTTGCATCCTCTTTAATGCCTAGTTTTTCATCTCTCATTCTTTGGTCACTAATTTAGTCATTTTTAGTCATTTTATATATGAATTTTGGTCATTTTGTTTGTTCACTTATCTCTCATTGTTTGGTCACTTATCTCTAATTTTTTGGTTAATAATTTAGTTGCTTTTAACCAATGATATAATATCATTAGGGCATGGAGGAATCGAACCACCAACCTCCTGCTTGTAAGGTAGGCACTCTTCCATTGAGCTAGCACACTTTAATAATTTGTGAACCTAACTTACAGGGTTCTCTATAATGGTAAAAAGGATCAATACACAACTTTGAGTATCTAATGATCGGCAAAGGATGATAGATTGTATAAGTTCACAATATATGATCAAGCAGGTTAATAAATCCATAAACATTTTTTAGGAATTTTGAACAAAACTCAAGAAATTGGTTTAATGGGATTGTTAAAATCATTATTCCCTAGAAACCATAAGTATACCACTATATGATACCTATCAACAACAATTATATTAGTGTGGATGCCAAGGATATAGTAGATAAGCATCATCATCCTAGAGTCATGTATAAGGGAGCAATAAGGAGAATCAAAAGAGGATGATCAACCCAATAGATAGTTGGTGCTTCACATGGATCCTATCTACCATGTGATGAGCAAAGTTCCTTCTTCCATCAAGCTAATGAGTATCCACAAGGAAAAATGGTTAGGATATATTTTGATGCAAATTCACAATGTTTATTCGCTTCCTAGGGTGATGTTGCAGTGCTTGCACTGGGAGATCTACATGATCCCCAACAACATTGGATATAAGCATATTCATGGGGCCATACAGTATAGGATGAGGTTGTCTTTTAATCTATTTCTTTGGAAAACCATGCATGATTTGAAACATTGGGAGAAGGAATAGAATTGGATATACTTAACAAACTACAATCATGACAAGGAATAGGACTCTACTCTATAGTCATTGTGCAAATGTTGGAAAGGGGTATAACCGCCTAAGAACTATGAGCAACATCCATTTATATATGAATGCAAAACCTTCCATGTTATAGGAATACTCGATGGTAGTGAGCTTATTGTTTCTAACATAAAGAAACAACGAAGACATAAATGGCAGCACCAGCGGGATACACATGAATGCGTACAAACCTATCCCTTTCAGGAATATTCCTTTCACTCAGGCAATGAGACCTTGGTGGAGAGCAATCTCAAGATGGTGTATGATAACGTCAAGCATAAGAGTAATGATGGTTGAATCTATGACCTCTTCTCATACATTTAGGTGTGCCCTCTGGGGTAGTACTTCTTGCAGCAGTCTGACTTTTATTAGGATGGGGAAGTGTACTCTTATCAACAATAGGACTATGACTTGATCCTCTTAACAACCTTCTGATTGGAGGCTTGCTTTGACTTTTCAAAGGACTTTGAGCTAGGTTTTGCCGTGAATGCCTACTCAAGCTCCTTCGTGGACTCATGCTTAAAGGCCTGTGAACAATCACACTTGGGCTCCTACTTAAATCCCTGTGACTTGGGCTCTTGCATAAAACCCTATGAGAAATCACACTTGGGCTCCTACTTAAATCCCTATGACTTGGGCTCTTGCATACAACCCTACGAGCAATCACACTTGGGCTCTTACTCAAACTCATTCGAGAAATTCTACTCAATACCCTTATGGGACTTCTACTCAGGATCCTTCTTGAGATTCTCTTAAGACTCTCACTCTGGCTCCTGCTCAAGCTCCTTCTAGGGCTTCTTCTCAAACTTCTTCTAATGCTTCTACTCAAACTCTTCTGAGGGCTCATGCTGGGACTCCTTAGAGAAAATTACATTTATTAAATTAACAAGACAATAAAGTGTACAACATACAATTACTACAACACCAAACTTTATGAAATAATATATATAATGAAGAATGCAAAGATAATATCAGAAACAAAATGATAGACCTTAATAACACTTCCATGACATTCACAAATCATTTCAATAAAAGGGGAAAGGAAGGCTGGCCTAGAACTGCTAGGGGCGTCACTCCGAGGAGATCAAGAATCTGGACTCCTGTGTGCCTTAACTTCCACAAGATCCATCTCTTTGGTTTTTTCCTCGTTCTCTTTCACTAATTTCCTTCTTCCATAATATCTTTAACCACAATTCCTTTCTATTCCTCGATGCCTTGCTTGTCTAAAGTTTCTTTCATTGGTAATGCAATTAGTTTTGCTACAGACAGCTTACGCTCTAGATATTTTCTCTTAAGGTATTTCTTCACCAATGGAGTGAACTGACTATCCAATGACCGTGCAAATACTAACCAAGACAATACTATAACCAACAATATGCCCCCAAGGTAGGGAGTGGAGTTGGAAAGTGAACCAAAGGTTAAAATCATAAATTGTTGAATCAGTGCCCCTCCTGACTTTCCCAATGGATTGCATACCACATATATTGCATCCTTTCCTTTAACCTATAAAAGAACCGAGAAGGAGATCACATATAATGATATATGTTAAATTGATACAATTTTCGGTTGTAAAAAATGACCTACAATGATAAGAAATTCAAAATTCCAACAAGAGGAACAGTTTGGCATTATTCCTTAGCATAAGTCCTACAATAATACTTGACTATATTCTTTTTTAAAAAAAATATGAAAGTGAAAATAGAATACATAGAGGCCTTGAAAAATTGAGACAAAATGCAAAGGCAATATACCTTGGTGTCGTCAACAAGAGGAATGTAAGCCATCTCTTTACAAGGATCAAAGAAACTATATTTAACACTCTTGCTAAAGATGTTCTGAAGAGCTCCAATATAGATAGCTGCCAAAAGAGGAGTAACGCCAAATTTACCCAATAAGGGAGTGAGTGGTTCACTGCAGAGAATGAGACCAAAGACAGCTACTCTTGTTTCTAGCAACACGGTAGGTGTGATGGTAGCTGCTACTCCCCAACCATATTTATGAAATATAACTCTGCTTAGCAACATCATGGTGAAGGTAGCAATTCCTGTGCATGTGGAGAAATCCCCCATGAATGTAGAATATTCATTTGGACTTGGAAACTGTCAAACACACAAATTATCTTAGTCATATTCCCTATATTTGAACCACACACAATCTTGCTTCAAATTTTATTATCTAAAGGTTGAGTGAGTGTTCTAGCTACGGCAACAATGGCTGAAGACAGATAATTATCATCTTTAGCAGGTTCTACTATCCTTTAAAAAAATGTATAGAAATGGCAAAGCATATGAAGGGATTCCAAGTTATTTAGATGCTTCGCACTATATTTTCCCCAGCTAAGAGTAACAATCCAATTAATGCACTGTTGTTCATATTACTTGTATGATTGGGCCTCCTCAAGCGAGCAGTATGACAACAATGAAAATGATTAGGAATCGTCCTTGAGCCCTTAAAGTTGATGTAAATGGATATGCATGTGTGTGTGTATGTCTAGATGGAGAGATATGTCAGAAGGCATGGATCTTTGTACTTGTTTCAACAAGTACTAGTGATAATTACATAACATATTTAAGTTGTAAACATTTCGGTTCTCATATTGAGGCCGTGTAAATTAGATTATGTTTGCAAAGGTCTCCCCATATAGAGTATCCCCTAACGTGACACATATTATTATGCATATCTGGATCATGTATGAACAAGAATTTTGTTGCCAAAGAACCTAAGATCTGACATATATTACATGTGCCTTCAATTTGGAGTTCCAGGTGACTTCAACAAGGTTGATGCTAATACCGTATGCAACCACCAAAGTGGCAAGGTCTTTCACATATCTTGAATTCAATAGGAACTTAAAACTCTCCATCATTCCCATCTTTGGTTTCTCCTGTAAAAAGCACGAGAGGTTGATTTAAAGAACCTAAAATAACTTATGTTCTTAACATAACACATTCAAAAAACTATAAGAAATCAGAATATAGATATACCTTATTCTTATGACACTACAACAAAACCCTGTGATTAGCATCTCTTTTAGCATCCTTTTTAGTGTCCACTATCACTTTTAGTGTATTTTTCATCATTTTTTGGTAAAAGTGGACGCTTTTACATGGGATGGTGCTTTTAATGGCGTTATTAGCATCCCTTTTCAAAATTTGACGCTAATTAGCATCCCAATTAGCATCCAAAATAGCATCCCATATAACGCCCAAAATAGCCTCCAAAAAAATGTCCAAAATAGCACCAAGATTAGCACCATATTGAGCCAGGGTTAGTGTGAGGAATTGTGCCCTACTTCCTACTTCTGCTCAACACCTCACAACAACATCCATATTGGGTTCATTTGGAGGTGTTCCTTCCCACCTTGTTCTATGTAGGCACTTGCACAGCGAGCAACAACTTTTCATGACAACATCTGGATTGGGTTCATTTGGAGACATGCCCTCCCACCTCGGTTGATGTAGGCACTTTCTCTGTTCAAATTCCTTTGGAGGCACACCCTCCCACCTTAGTCTATGCAGTCACCCGCTTTAGTATGAACCAACACACTCTTGAATGTATTCATTATTTTTCTCACAACTCAACAACTATCATTTTAGACTTGGTTTTAGTTTTCTCACATTTCACCTGAGAGGAAGAAAGAATGGATCATTTCCCCTTCAGTTAGGAGGAATTGGTATGAATGGGAGGCCCATCCATCACAATATGATGTTTGGATTTGGTTCACACCCCATTATCAAATTAGATTGGTTAATTATTATTAAATAATGGTTAGCCTTTTGACTTGTCAAATGTGGACATGCATGTAATCATATCAAAATGTTATGAAGCCTTCATCTAATATAAGCTAGTATTTTTTTCTTCTTATATGTATTTTGTTTATTCTAAGTTCGATTATTGAGTTTCATATGTATGTGGATCAATAATTTATTACATAAATTTTGTTGATACCTTTTATAATTACCATTTAACTATTTTATTTTATTTTTATTGTTTTTTTATGTGGTTCGTTGCACCAGAGCTTCATGGAAAGAATTTCAAGGGCCCCACCCAAAGGGACCTCACCCTGTAAGCACCAGTATTGGGAACTTGTCCCCAGAAGGGATAGAGAATTCAAGCGTTGACCTCGACCAACTAACATCTTAGCCACATAATCTCCAACCAACTGAGCTACCCCACTAGACTAATTTTTAACTATTTATTTATTATAGTAGATTAAATATTTAATATATATAGTCATATTAAAATCGCTATGATAATTAAATACATAAAACCAGCACACAATAACACTTCACTTCTATACCAAACAATCCTAAAAGAAACATTAAAAAAAGAGTGAAAAACTAAAACAACAATAAAAACAAATTATATAACAATAGTTAGCAATAAATCAATATTTTCAAAAAAGAACAGAACTTATGAAACACTTAATACATCTGAAAATATTACAAACCAAAATATATCGATAATTTAAAATCACATGTTTTAATTTTTTTTTATCTTAATATAAAAAACATTAATATTATTGTATACATAGACTCTAAACCAAAATCTATTTTAACCTACAAACTAAATATTAAAATTAAAAACAAATTACAAATTAAGAAAAAAAATAAAACAAAGTAATTATTCAATTCCCTACTTATTAAATATTTAAAAAAGAAACATCATAAAACAAAATAATAAAAACTAAAAATAATAAATATAATATAAAACACATGTTAATATTTAAAAAAGAAACATCAACATATTAATATTAAAAAAGAAACATCATAAAATAAAATAACAAAAACTAAAAATATTAAACATAATTTGAAAAATGTTAAACAATGCAACAAACACCAGTAAAAAAAAAAACATTATATAAACAAAGTAGAAACACTAGATTAAAAATTAGAAACAATTCCAATAATAAATATAATTTAAAAAACATGTTAATATTTAAAAAAAAAATCATAAAATAAAATAACAAAAACTAAAAATAAATGAGAAACATTATATTAAAAATTAGAAACAATTGCAATAATATATACTATTATTTCCCCCTCAAATGCATTCACTACATTCGCTCCTTGGTACGGTTTGTGATGCTTAGTTGCTCTGCCCTCCCCATGCTGTTGATTTAATAGCTTCTATCTCCATTTCAATAGCTTTGAACATTGCAATTTGATGGCAGATTTTATATCATATTAAAGGGTTTTTATTATTTTATTATTTTATTATTTTATTATTTCATTAATGCAATTTCTTATTGTTTTGCAGGAGGTCAACCCAGGCTAAATACTACAAATTTCTCATCCATGAAGCCGAATGTAATTAGATTCTTTTTCTAAATTTGTTTGCTCTGAATAGTATTTCATTGGTTTTCTTAGAATATATGCAGAAGATCAAAGGTAGCTTAAGGAAACGCTGTAATTTCAATTTTTTCCTTAGTTTCTTCTAACTAGTTTCATTGATTTTTAGAACATGAATGAAGGTGATCCAATAAATCGAATGCAGTTGGAGAGAGATAGATTAGCCACGAAGAGAGCCAAAGAGGAAGAATTCAATCATTAGGGGAGGAGGGAAGTAATCCAATCTATGGTATGTTTATGATAACTTTTCTATTTGAGTTTTTGAGTTTTTTTATTCCAAATTTCTAATGCCTATAATGAAATATTCAATTGTAGAGGTTCCCAGTAGATTTCATGCGAACGAAAAACGTTTTCAATAAAGTTCACTGGAGAATCAAAATTTTCACCAGCCCTAACTCTTTGTTCATAATTTTTTGGGGAAAAAAGAAATTAATAACATTCAAATAAAAATCATAACACTAAAAGAAATGAATGAGAATGAATAATACCAAGTTTTTTTTTTATAAACAAACCTCAATTAGTTAAATGATACCGAAGCAGTAAAAACCTTGATCCTTTGGTAGGTGTAAATGAAAGAAGCATAAGTAGGAAAATATCTAAGATTCATTGAAAGGAAAATAAATTAGCGATTAAATTTTTATCTATTTTTTAAATAAAATAAATTATTATTTAAAATTTAGATAAAAATATAGTTCATTCATTTAAAATATATATATAGTTTTTTATTACTTTTAAAAATATTATCATTTTATTTGTATAATTTATATAATTTTATAGTTTTTATTATTTTTTAAAATGTTATTATTTTATTTAAATAATCTTTTATTACATTTTAAAATATTATGTAAAGTTCAATTTACAACATTAATTTATGTCATTTCTTTTTATAGATTATATTTTCTTATAAATTTGTTTAATGATAATATTTTAATTTTATCTATATTAGTCATAATAATTTTAACTAACAATTATAAGATGTTATTATTATTTTTTTCGTTTGTTTTAATTGGAAATGGTTCATAATTGTTTTCAAAAGCATTACTTAGTAAGCATAAAATTAATTCAAATATAAATAATATAGTTATGTAAAAATTGTATTCACTATTTTTCATAACTTACAAAGAAATTAAAAGATGGCATAAAACATGAAAAATAAATTCTTAATTCTCATCATTTATAAAGAAGTTAAAAGATAAAAAGTAGTTTTTCATCTCACAAGACTATTAAAAATAAATTATTTTTTCAACATTGTCAATGTTTCTTTAAAAGAATAACATAATTTAAAAAAACAAAAATTAATTACATTAATATTCTACTTATATTTAATATGATAAATAAAATGATTTCATAAATATTATAAATCATTGATTTCATAAATATTTTATGTATATTAAGAGTAAATGAATGAAAATAATGGTTTTAATTTATTTATAGTGAATTATTGAACTTTGATTATGGATAAAAAATGATTAAAAAGACTAGTTTTATGTACACTTTCATTATGATAATAATAATATTATGTTAAAATTAAGGATATTTAAAAAAAACTAAAAAATGTTTTAATAACTATAATAAGATTTGTTTGTTAAGAAATACATTTCTTAATTCTTGTTAATAGTAAAATTTGTACAATAATTTTTTTATAAGATAATTATTTTATATATACATTTATGAATGAGAATTGGTATTAGCATTAAACCTTAAATAGCATCCATAATAAACTCCCTAGTAAAATACAAAGTTGTCTTAACCATTTGTTACTTTATGGTGGTACCAAAACACGATGCAAAAAAGGAATCAAAAATTGGTGCAAATTTGGAAGCGAAAATTGGCACATATTTGGAAGTAAAACGTGGTGCAAAATGGGATGCTAAAGTGGTAGCACAAATGGATACAATATTGGACGTTAATTTGGATGCAAATATGGTGCTAACGGGGATGTCATTTAGGAAGAAAAAGTGGACACTCTCTAGGAAGCAAAAGTGGATGTTATTTAGGAAGCAAACCTCGGCGTTGTTTAGGAAGCAAAGTTGGGCGTTATTATGGAAGCAAAAAAATATACGCTATTTTGGACGTCAAAAATGATGCTATCTGGGATGCAAAAAAATACGTTTTTTGAGACGCTTTAAGTTTTGTCCATGACGCGTCCCATTCAGCGTCTAGTTTGACCACTCAATGTAAACAAAAATTACACTAAAAAGGGAAGCTAAATGGGACACTACTTCCAGGATTTGTTGTAGCGTGAGCTTCTCCCTTGGGAAGTGTAGGATCATCCACTACAAATTTATTTACCCACCAGTATATTCCACATATTGTAAGCCCCAGTAGCACCACAATGCTCATCGTTCCCTTCAAGGAGACTTCCCAACCATCCACACTAGGCCCAAGATTGTTACGCATATGGGAGAAATACTTAACAATTCTCCCTGAAAAAATCAAGGCTACATTGGCTCCTAGGCCAAACAGAGGGTAGAACTACTTCACTTCATCCAGGCTTCTTTAATCTACAAATAGCCCCAAATAGTTCATCCCTTATATTGGTACAACTTGTATCCATTTTCATTTTAAAAATAGACTTGTTTTAGATACAAATCCAAAAAACCAGCATCACCCATCCATAGAAATGAGTTGAAATTACCAAAACGTAGCTCAAACTACAGTCCATAATAAGCTTTTGAATTCTCTTTCTACTTTAAACGACTCTGACAAACTTACGCCATGTTATGCAGTAAAATCAATCCACAAAACAACTCATTCTATTTTTATTGGAATATTTTTCAATTTTTCGAACAAAAGCCTATTAGTAGTTGCATTGGAATACTAGTGCCTTACACAAATTGTACAATAAGCCTAATGTGAATTGCTCTGCTTCATAATATAAGGTGCATACTTTATTACACTCACATATTCCACTATATCATGCTATGTCTATATTTTTTTACTTTAAAAACATTACATTACAACAGATCAACATACTTTCTACTTTAAACGACTCGGACAAACTCATGCCATCTTCTGCAGTAAATCCATCCACAAAACAACTCATTTTATTTTTTTGGAATATTTTTTCAATTTTTGGAACAAAGACCTAATAGGAGTTGCATTATAATAATAGTGCCTTACAAAAAATGTACAATAAGCCTAATGCACACTGCTTTGCTTCATAATCTAAGGTGCATACTTTATTACACTCACATATTCTACTCTATCATGCTATGTCTATATTTTTTACTTTAAAAACATTACAATACAACATTTCTATTCTGATAATAAAACTAGTCTCCCTACTATCTATACTACCAAAGCTGACTGGTCTTTAAGTGGATATCTTTAAAACCTACAAAAGCAAAGCTACTAGATAATATAGGCATACATATTACTGTAATATATACCATATTTGACCTGTATGTAGTAGAACAACATACCCATAATACACTATGCCATTACTATGCTATTAATATTCACTGCATTTCTATCCCCAGAGATAAAAAAATGGACAGAGTATTGAGAATTGATGTTGCTTTAGATACATACCTAATTGGCGAATCCCCAAAAGAGCACCGAAACCACCATGCTGTCCCAAAGCTCTGCCATGACATATAACAAACAGAATGATGATATCTAAAGAATGGCAATGGGACCAAGAAAGATAAGACCCATAAATTGTAGCAAAGAATCTGCCAATGCTATAGGATGGATGACATTATTAAGTGGATACAGCAGGAAAGCAAATGCCCCAAAGAAAGAAATGAAGGGAAATATATAGGAATAGAAAAGAGCATTCTTTGATAAAGTATTTTACAGCTTGGTGTAAATAATCATGAACCCAATGGCCAATGTCATTATGAGGATTCCCAATTTTAAATGTCAAAGGAATCTTTACTCTAAGAATCAAGCATGGGCTGGCGATGGAAAATTCCCACGTATTTACCACTTAACCATAGCTCAATCAACAATAATATCTTAGACATTCTTACTGGCAAAGTTTAATTTCAATCCACTAAAAAATGAATATATTATTGTCCCAAGAAGACAATGAAGGGGATATAAGTTATCATCATTGGGTTGGTAAACGATCATTTTCAGCTTTCCATAGAAATAATTCACTAAAAGTAAAATGAATCATTATACATGAATATATATCCTAGAGTACCATGTCCCAAAATTAGCTGAATACTCGCACACAGTCATAGAGAGTATTACTTATATATGTTCAGTTGTGTGCTTGAGACTGAATAATACTTCCTCAATTGAACCATGCAAAGCAGTAAGGTAGTGCTTCTTTTCTATATAAGGAAAATAAATATGCATATCTACTCCAGGAGAAATAATGTTGAACTTGGGATCAAAAACATCAATTCCATGTACCACACGGTAGAGACTAGGAAGGGTCAAAGTAGTGTGACTTTCGTACTGTCCAACAGTATCCTTGCTACATCAACAAAGTCATATATTTATATCTACGTATTAAAAATATTGGTTACTTCCAATTGGTTCAGATATTTTTTAAAAAGTCCTTTTTGTTTTCAGGTCTCCCATATTCAGAATACAACCCTGAGAAAGAACATAAAAATTAAATATAAGTTTCAAGATGCTTTCTATAGGACGCTTTCTATAGGAGGAAAACATCAAACCTTCATGCAATCTCTTGATATGTGCTAGTAATAATTAAATCTGCATGATTCATTGCGATTAGATCTGCAGCAAACTGACAAGAGAAATGATATTTTTCTTCAAACTTTTTCCAGTAGATGTTTGAATCTGGGTATTTGGTTTTCTCCAAAGCATGCACTATGTTTCACTGAGATAACAAATAGGATATATTGTTATATTAAAATTTTCAAGGATAAAACCAATTCATTTTTTAGCTGTAGCAGATATACAAAAGCTCAATGTAGAGTGGAAAAAACATGAGTGATTCCTTGTTTATGTGCAATCAAAGATGCGACTAAATTTCCATCGCTATAATTTCCAATAATCAGATCATGTTGACCTTTTAGCTCGATGGTTATTTCATTTGATACATCCTACATCAACATGTGAAAATTCCCAAGTTAAAGGGGAATGTGGAGTGGAACCTTTGGCCCTTCTGTCACTAAAAGATTGCCAATTATACTGATAAAATATTAAAAATAGGAAGAGATGGAGTAAAAAAAAAATTAGCAACATGGTTACTAATACGAATCATTCCAACTCTGGAACCCAATGCCTCGTACTTATCTTTCTACATAAGAAACATTTGGATTAATTATAACAGTTTCAAAAAATAAGCAGTTCTTTATGCATAGAAATTAGCATCATCTGCATAAAATAAACAAACTGAAGAACACCTAAGGAATCGGAACTAGGGAAGCTTTTTTCCTATCCTCCATTTAGATAGGTTCTTCAGTCACCTTTGTAGCATCTTCCCAAGGATGCTTCTTATGTAGAGTAGATAAATAACAAGTAGCCAATAAAAATTAAAAATAAACATTTGCCCAGCTACACTAGGCTATTACCCCCATTTTATGAGCAGTTGCACAAGCAGTCAAAACAAGGAGGGGTGTATAATAGTCTCATGAGAATTAGTTTTACAAATGTAAATGCCCCACGTTTTCAGGATATGGCCTATGAGCAAGCAACAAAACAAAACTCTAAACATAGTGGAGTTTCATATCTACAAAAATCATCTAGATATTCATATAACCATGGCAACATTCCCAAGAGCAGTAGGGATTGGAGAAGGTTTTGTGTCATTGTGACAATTTTATGCAGCATACAGGAGACAAGAGGAATAATCCCAAAGGCTGTGGCTTATAACAATGGAGTCACGAGGTAGCCACTTCCAATGACCAGTGAATCTCCAGTGTATAATCTACCTTGTACTTGTGGACTATGTTCATATAAGTTCCATATGATATACTAAAGGCATAAAAGAAACGAATTGTGTATGACAATCTGTTTTCTGTATTGATGGTGTTTCACATCAGAAATTTTACTTCAAATTATTTTATTTATTTTTACAAATTTCAATTGAGTTACATCATTGTACACATTGAATTGAACTACTTCTGAAAAGGGTACATGCATATAGACCAGAGGAAAACAAAAAACTTATCAATTTCAATCTTGACAAGTCATCAGCTTTTTCCTTTGAAAATATTTCCAAGTAAGGCCACATGTCAAATCGAGAAACCCAGTGATGCAAAACCCCTTTTTATGTCTTGAAGGGCACCCGAAGTATCCATGAATGTTGTGTTCCACTAATTCTTTGATTGCATGTTGTGCCATGAGCCTCAAGAATCAACTGAGTCACCTTGTAACAAAAATGAAAAATGTCAAATATAAAATACAAAAATGTCTAAAGCCTAGCTAATTCTAATGAGTGAATTGTATTGGTATTTTTAGTATGTGGTTATGCAAATTTGAGTCTAATGGTTCCTCTAATAGGTGGTTCATAAAATCTGTTCAAGGTTAGGGCTTGTTTAATATTTCCACTAAAATTGTCTTACAAGCTAGGAGCTGTCTATGTTGCTTTTTCCATGCTTATAAGTAGCACAGTCTGCAGACACAAGAGTTATAAGAAAGAAATAGATGATATTGATGCGCAGGGTTTGAACACCCGGATGATGTTTTATCCGTTTTCCTCTCCATTTGTTGATATTCATTTTCCTGTCCATGTGTTGAGTAGCGTCAACTTCTTTAATTTTTTGCTTGGCTTCCCATGCGTTGAAATGATATCAACCACCGATTAAACATAATTTAATCTCATCAGTAGCCGTAATTATTTCTTATGTGTCAATTTATGTGATGATGATTCAGGAGTGTGATTCTTAAGTCTCCCTTATTCCAGGCAATGATAAATGATATAGATCCAAAAGAACAGCTTACCATCTTGCCAAAAGAAAAGCACACATGCAAAAAATCCCACTAACTACTGATGAAGCTGGAATTTAATGAGAATGCATATACAATATTTATTATTTCTTAGTTTTCATTTGTTCTAATTCCACAGAACATAAGCAGTAGCAAAACTATAACCTAGCTGTGTCGAAATGGGATTTTGACTCTTGTAAAATAGTTTTATCCAACATTTTCCCTGGGGAATTTTATAAGGATTTATACTATACTTTCACATTGCATTTCTTACAAACCTCTTTAATCCTACAATTTTTTCTTGGGCTGTTCCATTAAACTTATTGATAGTGAGTGACATATTCATCTAATTAATTGTCACTATTTGCATCGTTTGATGTCTTAGGTTAATCACCTTGTCTGGTAGATTATGGAAACACCACCTGATTGCTTCTAATAATTTGTTTATTGTCTTTATTTTGCATACTTCAATTTTTTATTTATGTTTCTGCCCTATGAGATTTTCTCTGTACCGGCTTTCAAATTATTCCTACCATGATGGTGCTACTCAGATCTTCATAAAATTGTTTGAGTTCCATCAATACTGAAAAACAAAGTTACTTGGTTGCTTGACTCTATTGGCTTTTTTTTCCATTTTTATCCATGGACTGGTGAGACCAGCCAAAAAGCCATGTAGAGAACTCAAAAAATACCTGGCAGGTTGAATCAGAAGCTAATGTTTTGGCAGCTCTTTTTGTTTCTTGTAAACTTTTTTCTTCTTGTAAATGCGTAGGCCATGGTAGCACAGGGAAACATTAACATATGTCAAAACTGTCTAAAAGGATAAACTGCCTCACAGATGATTGCCACAACCATAGTGATAAGATTGAAGTGTTAACAATACCTTATTCTTCAAGGGAATAATCTGGCCGAGCGGAGCAGGTGCGCCTCTTCCTGTGTGTTCTCTGTAGCAAAAATGATGCATATGTTGGGGTTTTGAACCTCCACGATGTCAGGTATGTAGAAAGAGTCTGATCTTTCTCCTGCAATTCCTTCGACTCCCACAGTCGTGGCTTCAACTGGCTCAACTAGGCCGCTAAGACTGGTCTAATGTGATGAGAAGGGAGAGGTTAAAATGGACCCAGAGGCCGTCGCCACTCTTCATCTTATTAAAGGACCTCTCGGTGTCATTTTCTTCTGCGGCCGAGTGCGTCAAGGGAAGAGCTTCATTTTAAATCAGCAAGGGTACGAGTTGTGTGGGCGCAAGGAGGGAGTTTAGCCCGATCTAGGGCTCTGGTGCTTCAATCTAATAGGTACACCATTGGAACACTCTTGAAGGAAGTTCAAAGGAGGACTAGAATCCCCAAATATCATTTTTATCTGTTGTTCCAGAATTGCTACCTTGAGGTACTGGTTCTGACAGGCTTGCTTTCTATTCTTTCTTTTTCTTGCCTTCTCTTTTTTCCATTAACTCCTCTAAATCTAGAGTTAGGGAAGATATAGATAGGTTTCAGATATCTTTTTCTTTCCTTCTCTTTTTTCCATTAACTCCTCTAAATTTGGAGTTAGGGAATATATAGATAAGTTTCAGATATAGTGGATCAAAAATAAGCAAAATGGAAACTTTCGAATCCATAAAATCCCCCCAAAATAAGCAATATCAGAGCTTCTTAATCCATAAATTTATGAAGATGGTAGAAATTTTGCGCCCACAGCAAAAATTTGGCACACACATTTTTGTGAATTTAGCTAAATTGATGTTTTTAATTTTTTAATATAAAGAAATTTTAGTCATGAATTTTTATGACTCTAACATTCACATAACAAGACGAATCTAAGTAGCAAGTTTTCCAAACAATTATATCACTACTGTGAGAAAATGTACGCTATTGTTTGATGAGGTTAATGGTACACTATTGTTAGTGGCTTTACCATCTAGCTATTCAAGTGAAGAATGAATGGGTTCAGATTTTCTTTGTGAATTGGGATAGGTAATTGACAAGAGTGTCATGTTGCAACAATTTGTTTGAAACTATAAATATCAGTTATGTTGTCATTCTTTGATTTTACAAATACTACAATGTTACAATAAACTTCATGCTAGTTATATATAGTCTAGATTCAAATCCTAGGATCTATCAAGGGCTGAGAGGATCAAATATCCCAAGGTGCAACACTTTACTTAGTAACACTTTACTTAAATCAAACACAAGTTAAGTAGACAAACGAGTAACTAAATTTATACTATTTAATAAAAAATTATATAACAAAATTCTAATAATAAAAACCATAAAAAGATATAATAAAATTCCGATAATAAAAACCATAAAAAGATATAACCAAAGTCTAATGATGAAAACCATAAAAGTTCAAATTATATAATATTTAACATAATTTAAAAACATAATACACTTTTTCAAAATTAATAACCTATTTCTTACTATTTAATAAAAAATATTTAAAGAAATTCTAATTTTGAAAAAAATGTATAAAGACATAACCAATTTCTTATTATTTAATTTAAAATATGTAAGGAAATTCTAATAATGAAAACCATAGAAAATGTATAATCAAATTTTAATGATGAAAGCCATTAAGATTTAAATTAATAGTCATTTGTTATATTTGGATATGAATTTTCAATTAAGATCAGTAACATGCACGTTAAAAAGCCTTGATAATTTAAAATCAAGCTCGAGAATGACAAAAATAGACTTGAAGCAATATAGGCATATACCATTGACCATGTAAGTATTCACAATTTGTAACTAACGAGTCTATCACAAATATCCCATGTTTCGCCTAACAAGCTAAGGGCCATGAGGCATTCAAACCTTATTTTCATTTCAAATTTGTTATCATGGAAATCGAAGTTCCAAACATGTGTACGTAAGCAAGCACATCCCAAATGAACACATAATTTTTTTTTTGCTTCACGTGGCAAGTGAAAATGCAAAACAAACTTTAATTTCTAAATTGTTTAGGGTATAGGAATGACAGAAGCAAACACTGACGATCAACACTATAAGAAATGCTGGCCATTGGCCAAACGGGAACAAAGAGAATGTCGAGGCAACAAGCACAAGTGTATGATGTTGTTATTGTTTACTGAGTCTTCTTATTCATGAGTGAGTACTGACTGCTAAAATGAGGAATTGCATTAATATTTTTAGTTGCTTGTTGTCGATCGAAATACTCTACTGCGTCCATGGCATGTTGGCCCAGCCACCTGGATTGAAGCCTGGAGATACTTTTATGGGACAAACAATAGTGTCACCAGCCAATATATCTTCCATTGAGTTTTCCATGGGAATAATTTCAGAGAGAGAAGCCCATACCGATCATGGGTTAATATATTATCACCCACTGCAACTTTACATTCAGTTTGTTAATCTCTGTTTAATTTATTTTTCTATTATTTGGTATGTATTCCAACAGACACGGGAGAGTCCACAACGGCACAAAACCAGGACAAAAGTTGCACTACGTTTTATCATGCACAACTAGTAATCCCATCGATGATTGCTGGCATTGCGACCCCAATTGGCAGCTCAACAGAAAATGACTAGCAGATTACGGAGTTGGTTTTGGCAAGGATGTCATTGGAGGAAAAAAAATGACAAGCTTTATGTCGTTATAGATCCCAGTGATGATCCAGTGAATATGTGGAAAGGGACTTTGCGTTACAGTGTTATTCAAAAAAAGCCTCTTTGGATCATCTTCGAGAGAACACGGTCTTGCTTTTGACTTGCTTGCCTAGGTTGTTATTAGCCCACATAATATTTTTATTTTTATTTTTATTTTGTTGCAAAGTTACAAATTATGATTAGACAAACGTTACAAGATCTTCGTCATACAAGATTAGACAAACGTTACAATATCTCCCTCATATTAATATCCAACATAATATAGACAAACGCCACAAGATCTCCACAAACGTTACAACATCTCCCTCATACTCAGACAATATTATTTTTTACCGACATAATATGGACAAACATTACAAGATCTCCCTCATACTGGGCTGTAAAATGCCTCTTGGTGCAATGAAGATCCATTTCTTGTATGGGAGCATGAGAGTATGGGAAGTTGGGTCCTTACACAAAATGAGCTATATTTGTACTTGTAAGGAATGAATTCTTAAGTAGAGCAAATTTTTTGAAAACTTGGAGCCCTCATCAAAATTATAGTTAGCAAAGGGATCTTGTGTCGAAGTTGTGGCCTGGTCATGAAGATCTTATTTTCCCTTTGTTACATTGACAGTCGAGTGGTCAAGCTAGTGTGAGATTAGTAGTGAAGGATTGGTCAAAATCTTGGGTGAGTGTTGGTAACTAGGTCTTCATAAAATTTGCACCAAAATGGCTAGTTAGTGTGAGATTTGTAGTGAAGGAATGGTCAAAAATTGGGTGAGTGTTGGTAACTAGGTCTTCGTAAAATTTGCACCAAAATGGCTAGTGGTGAGGGATTATTTCATTTTCCTTGTAAGTTAACTTACTATATTGGACATGTAGCAACATTTTGAGGAATTTTTTGTGATTGTATAGATAAATATAGTGAATCATTTTCTCCCTTGTCCCACATATCCCAACATGATAGTGGTGTCCACATTTGATGGCTATAGCCAAAGGAAAATTACTCTTTGCTAATGAATTAAGATGTTTAGATTTTGTGCAAGATAAGTTTTATTACAATTTATGTGTATGTTTGGATTTAATGAATATTGTTATAATTTATATGATGTCTAATTTGCATCTAGATGGGTTAGAACAATTCAACTATGGTAATTTGTGTTTACATGAACCACTAAAAATATATAAGAAGAACAATTCAACTATTGTAATTAGAATTTATATGAACCACTAAAAATCTATAAGAAGATATATTGTTAAATTTGTGTTTTAAGTTTCTCCAGTGTCGCTATAAGGTTTATTTATGGGTTAATTTAGTACCTTGTTGAAAAAGGAAGTTGGTAAGGTATGTCTTAAACATTATTACCTAGCATGTGTAGATTGTTCAGAGAGTTCAAGGTTTATGGGTCATTGAACACTAGAAGAAAATAATTGTGTATGGTGTGCATTTTTCATTTCTTTTTAGCTTAGTTGAGGTTAGAGAACTCATGAGAGTTATGGTGGGGAGGTATAATATGCATCATATTTCTATCACCTTAAGGCATGACTTTTTATGAGGGTTGCAAATTTTCCTCGAACATTTTTTACGCTAATGACATCCTCATTTATAGCACAAAAAGGGATTGAAGTTGTTATTGCCTAATATTTTTGGAATGTGCAACCTTAGTAGACTAGAAATCCCTTCAAACCACTCCAAACCATCAATCTTCATTATCATTGGTACTAAATCTTGGGAGATGTTTTTTAAAGGGATTAAGGGGCTTGGTTTTAATAGGGATAAGTTGAGTTGGGTTTGACAATGAACAAAGCAATCTCAAATATCATGTCTAGGAAGGATTTGGTACCTAAAATAAGTAGTGGGCATATCGATATAACTAATTAGTTATTTAAGCATATTATATCCCACCTAGATAAAATTTACCAAAACTTTGGCTCACTTTAACTAAACATAAATTCGGTCGTTTCGAGTGAGCCTTTGGGATTCCTCAAGGACTTGTGGTCCTCTCTAAAATCCTGACAAATAGGCTAAGACAAATGCTACCCAATCTTATATTGAAGAGCCAAATAATTCCCTTTACTAGTATGAGAAGTAGATATTTCAAAATAATGTTCTTGTATCTTAGTTAATCAATGAGCATGATTACCTGAGATAAAGGTATGGGACAACATAAATTTGGCAGTAGACATAGACACTTTTTCCAAGATCTAAAAGGTTATCTAAATTACATCAAATGAAAAGAAAGTATGTGAAGTTTCTTTGGGGTATCGATATCTCGTAAGATAAACAAAAGGTGTAAAAAATTCATGTGAACCATCCATGATTTTCTTCTTAGGCTATGTTCCATTCTCAGAGGTTAATGTCGGGCCACATGTAATGCAATATACCAAATTTGGCAAGTTTAACATGTTGCGTAAATGGTGTAATTAAAATTGTGACATTTTATTTCAAAGGAATACTTTAGCCATAGGACACTCCTACATCCCATGACCTGATCTTTTCCATAGCGCACAACAAAGATATCCAATAAAGTTTATCAAAGTCTGTTGTGTGGCTTTGCAGTAGGTATAATATAAAATAATACTCAAATATGCCAGTTCAAGGGTGTTTCACAAAATAAATGAAACTGCTTTAAACTTTAATAGAAATTTGACAACCCTCAAAATAATCACCAAAAGTTGAACCAATTATTCTGAATCTTTAATGAAAAATCCACCAATTCCATAAAACTTGAGAACCTAACTGCTTTTTTCCTTGATAGATGTCCACTTATAAGGCCAAAGATGTAAAAAAAATTGGTTCACTTCTCCAAAGTAACACTATGAGAATTATTGAAATGCTTGTTGCTTCATTCCAACCAAGACCAAAATGTCCTTAAGAGTACAAATAAATTTATATTTTGTGTTAAGATTGATATCCGCTTATTGTGCCTTGGGTGTTCTTGGTAAAAATGAGGGTATGGATGGGGGAGTTTTCCAAAAAACCTTGTAGGGTGACATTTTGGTAGCACCATCTTAGGTGGTATTGTACTACCTTTATGCAAGGGGGGTGTAGGGGGGGTGGGAGGGGACTACTAAACCCAATAGCCATATCAGTCAATGTAAAACCCAACGGCTAACAATATTTGTATGGTCAACACCTCAAAACCTTTATTACTTGTTATTAACTCCAATATCTCAAGTCCCGCAGTATCCAGAAGTATTATGACATGCATCATCATTGTGGAAATCAAAGTTGTCATCATCATCATCATCATCATCAATGTCATATGGTACATCAACATCATCTTGATCATCATCCTCATTATCATCATCATTGTTAGCATTAAGTACATCATCAACAAAATCATCGTCATCATTGTCATTATGGTCATGCATATGCCATTAGTGTTCTTAATCACTCATCGACATTAGGATTCATGTCATGTAATTGTTAAGGTCATTTATATGTCATTATAGTCATTTCAAGGATAATAGTGTTGTTTAGATGTTGTTACAGACATTTAGGTTCCATTAGAATCAATTAGGATCCAAAAGTTATACCACATGCATAATCATCATTGGCATCCACATCGCCATCATCATCATACAATAAATCGACATTATTGTCATCGTCGTAGTCATCATCAATATAATTGTGATAATAATGAGCAAGGAGCCATACTACCTCATAAGAATAGATGATATAGTCTTATACTTATCAAATCATATCCATACGCTCCATCATATTTATCGTAATGCATCATCGTCATGTTGTTAGGGACAATCATATGCTATTAGGGTCTATCAAATGTTGTTGGGGACACTAGAATGCCATTAGAGCAATTTAGGTGACATTAAGGTAATTTACCCCTCATTAGGATTAATCATGATCCAAAAGTGCCATGATTATGATAATTTAGGTGCCACTATGATAAATCAAGATCCAAAAGTATTATCACATGAATCATGATCATTGACATTGACATTGATATATCTGACATTATATCAGACGTTTCCCGAACACAATTCCTAGCTCTAAACCTAGTGCAATTCCTAACACAGCTCCTTTTGAAATTTTTGGCATTATTCCAGGTGCTATATATGGATCTATACCTAATGCTATGTTGGATGTTTCAAAAGTCGCAATTCCTAGATCTATACTTGGTGCTATGTTGGATGTTTTTCTTGCCGAAATTCATGGTGCAATTCCTATCGCTAACCCTAGATTAATATATGGTGTTATGCTATTCAGGACTTTTTTTTGGAGGCTATTCTTGGCATTATATGGGATCATTTTGTGGACGCTAATTGGGACATTAATTGGGATTCTAATTGGGATGCTAATTGGGATGATAATTGTGATGTTAATTGGGACGTTAATTGGGATGCTAATTAGCGTCCAAAATAGCACCAACTTTTAAAAAGGGACGATAATTGGGATGCTAATTGGGATGCTAATTGGGACGCTAATTGGGATGCTAATTGGGACGTTAATTGGGATGCTAATTAGCATCCAAAATAGCGTCAACTTTTAAAATGGGACGCTAATTGGGATGCTAATTGGGACACTAATTGGGATTCTAATTGGGATGTTAATTGGGAAGCTAATTGGGATGTTAATTGGGTTGCTAATTAGCATCCAAAATCGCACCAAATTTTAAAAAGGGACGCTAATTGGGATGCTAAGTGGGATGCTAATTAGGACACTAATTGGGACTCTAATTGAGATGCTAATTGGGACGCTAATTGGGAAGTTAATTGGGATGCTAATTAGCGTCCAAAATAGCGCCAAAGTTTAAAAAGGGACACAAATAACACCATTAAAAGCGCCATCCCATGGAAAAGCGTCCACTTTGTCCAAAAAATGATGAAAAATAGATTAAAAGTGATAGTGGACGCTAAAAAGGAAGCTAAAAGAGACGCTAATCACAGGGTTTTGTTGTAGTGTTTCCTCTGTAAGTTCTTCCTGTTCTTGTTCTCTTAGTGTGCTATCCAGTATCTCATAAGGTCTCTTAGTGACAGAGGTGGTCTCGCTAATAAAACTACAGATGGTATCATCTTCAGTTTCTATCTTAAAAGTCAAGTCTCTCCCAATTGTTAATAAAGTCTAAATGTCTTCTTCTTCCTCTAATTCCATCCAGAACTGAGTTTCAACATTTAGGCTTGGTTTAGCTGGAGGATATAAAGTCATATTTTTAATGGTGTTTCCATCAGAAATTGTCATGGAGCCTGATCTACAGCTGATGTATGCATTTGTTGTAGCCAACCAGGGTCTCCCCAAGATCAAAGGGTATCCCCACGGTTGTGACTTTGGATGTAAAACAACGAAGTCTATAGGGCACTCCCATGAATCAACGGAGACCACAACATCATCCAAAACTCCTCTGGTTTAATGGTAGATCTATCAAACATCTCTAGTATGGTTGGGGTAAGCCTCAAATTAGCGAGTCCCAGTTTTTTCAATGTCTCAATAGTCATAACATTTATAGACGCACCCAAGTCGACCAAAACACTAGAGATTTGAATCTGTCTGATACATACTGTGATAGTGGGGTTACCTAGATCATTGTATTTGGCCAATGGGACTTTTCCCATTATTAGTTTAGATAACTTCCCTACCACATGTACTGTAGGGGGGTCTTTTCGTTTTCTTCTTGGTTCCTTCACAACTAGGTCTCTGATGGTTTTCACATAAATGGGTACATCGTGCAGGGCTTGTAATAGTGGAATTCTTACATAAAGGGTTTTCAACTCTCCTAAGAGGTTGAAACTAGTTTGTTCCATGACCTTTTCTAAGTTTAATCGTTCATGATATGGTTGGTGGTTATTTAGTCGACTGTGAAAGTTGCATTTTAGTGCGTGTCTCTTCAAGTGTTTTAGCTGTGGTTTCATCATATATATTAATTTCCATTTTAGTTGGTGTTTCAGCATCCTCAATAATGGGGATCACTGCACTGAATGAATTTCCAAATGATGGATTCATTTCTTCATCAGTCATGGAGGAAGGAACATCCTCAATGATTATTGGTTCCACTACCCTTCCCGATTGTAAGTGTAAATTATTGCAAAGGAGAGGGGAAATGGAATAAGATGGCATGGTAGAAATTTCAAATTGTTGGATTGCCTTATTGTTGGGATCGGGGTAAGGTTGAGCAAGAATTTGAGGAAGGATTGGTGCACCCATCGATGGAGTGTTGTTTGGGAGTTGTATTTGAGGCTGATGATACTATGGATAGGGTGGATTGTTATGTGGAAACTGGTTATGAGAAAACTGGTTTCCTGGGTACTGATTTCTCCATCCAGGAGACCAAGGAGCTTGTTGGTTTGGCTAGGGAGCCCATGAAGTCCAAGGGTTCTGATAAGGTGCTGTAGATTGTGACGGTCAGTGCCATTGGTTGTTAGGATATGAGTATGGTGGAGGAAATTGATTATTAGAATTATTACATGTATTGAAAGGGGTGGCCTTAGAATACATAGCTGGAACCCGTGGTTATCGCAGATTCTTCTACAAAATAAAACACGCATGTTCTGTGTCTCCAATGGATGCCAAAAAGAATGCTTTATCTTTCATAAGTGAGGGACAATCTTTAGTGTCATGCTCCAATTCGCACATCCCACACACTTCTGCTTTATCAAGTGGACATCCCTTCAGAGGATGCTTCTTCCTGCACTTAGGAAAAAACACCCCAAGTACTAGATATTCAACCACTTGTTTGTGTTTTCTCTCTCATAAAATCCAGTTGTGAAGAGATGGAACTCATCATGTCGATTTTCAATTTCTATAGGAGATTTCCAATCTCTGCCTGAGTACCTCCTCCACTAGATGACTTATGTTCCTGTGAGAAAACATTTCAATCATTTGTACTAGTTCGGGTAGATCCCATGGAATATTTCTGACATAACTCCACAATGTGATCAAAGGATTCCTTGGAGATATATCCCTTCCCTAACAAGTTAAGCATGTCCATACAATCATCTCTTATTCCTTGCAGCAGAATAATATTAAGAACATCCCCTCCAATAGTGGTTTTCCCTTCCCTCTGTACATTATACAAGATCCTTTCCACAAAATACTCCAAACTCTCCTCATCTTTTTGCACCATCTTGAATAACTCTTCTCTTTTTTCCTTCATTCTACAATATTCTTCATATTTTCAAAGAAACACCTGTTTCATTTGCTTCTAGGTTGTGATAGTTTCTCCACCCAATCTCATGAACCAATGTAGTGGATATCTTTTAAGGTGGAAGGAAAGAGTTTCGGCTTCTTCTCACTGGAGGTGTAGTCATAAATTTGATAGAGAATGTCGAACTAAAAGAGGAATTAATCTGGATCTTCTGTGGCTTTCCCATGAAAGTGCGATAACACTGAGGGTGAAATATTCTTCATTGGGGCATGTCCAGTTTCTTCCTGAATTGGGAACTGAAGTGTGGAAACTATCTCCTCATGTAGGAGGTCACCATTATCATTATTATTATCCCCCACTTCTTCTTCATGATCATCAGGATGACGCTCGTTGTTCATGTTTACCTCCTCCTCTTCCTGTCTTTGCTTCTTATACTCCTCAAAATTATACTGAAACTATAGCCACTCCTCTTTTGTAACTTCCTTTCTGTCAATATGGTAAACCACCTCTGGTCCACCTACTCCCACAGAACTACCCCTATCACCTGGAGTTCCTTCCACAGGGACACCGGATTGTGTCTTAGCTCCTACTGTTTTCTCCATTTTTGGCACTGATGCTTCCACCCTAGGAGAGACAAGGATTCTTCTAACAGATGATGGTCCTCAATCTCAAGCTCCAGTATAATAATTAGGCATGGACACTAAGTCATTGATGAATTTACTTCTTCCTAATGCTGGGCTACCACCACGACCTATTCGTCCTACCAAGTTAGTATTTTGGGGAGTTCTGGGAATATCCCATTGAGTTATTCTAGTAATCATGCAACCTATAAATCATATAGTCTTAAAAGCATACCTACTAAAGAAAAATGAATCAATTCAACTACTATTTATGCCTATCAATTACCTTCCCCGACAACGGCACCAAAATGCTAGGCACTCTATACACTCATTAATTACTTAACAAGAAGAGTGTTCAATATTTAATTGTCAACCCAAGGAATTCTATTATCTCAAAGGAAATTATCAAAGTATATGCATAAACATATTCAATAGTTAATTAAGTAAAATGAAATCCACTCATTTCTAGTTACTTCTCATACAACTCAGGTCCCTATAAGAAATCAAAATGACATTACCCATCTAGGAATTGAAAAGCACTTCTATTTCCTATCACACTAATCTGAAGGCTTATGATCTAAATAGAAATCCACCTAGAATTACTTTTCAGGAAATGAGGGCCTAATTTAACCAGAAAGATCCCTACTTAATAACCAACAGTGAATTCATCAAATCAAAGGACTTGTCTAATTAAGAAACTCTATAAATATAAATAGCACACACAACACATGTGTTGAGTAAGTCTATTACAGCGTCTACACACTCTGCATAAAGAAAAATAACTGCACAGTTGACTATCACACTGAATCACCTGCAGCAAACCAAAGGAATAGCAATTGATGCAATCATTACACAAATGCAGCTACAGCTAACCATGGAAATATATCAAATTGAAATTCCACACTTAAATACAAATAAACTAAAATACAACATCTAAACTACCAACAACTTTGTTAGAAGGTGGGCCCTGGCCTTCAAACAGAGATGATGTTGAAAGCTCACGAGGACTGCAACATAGAACTACTGAGAATTATCTCCTTTTGTATTAATTGGATAAAATTATAGTCACAATTACAATCTCTATACTATCTCGTACAATCTAGGAATGAACCCTTGGCTCTCCCTACATACGCATATTTATACAAGAGAAAAATCTAGTCTATTACATAAATCTCAGGAATCCATGAAGAAATTTGATATTTAGGCTATCGAATCATTAAAGAAATTACATTTAACTACTCCTTGCATAAAAATGATGGAATATTCTCAAAGATTTCAATTGCAACCATGAATTCACACCCGATATTCCTTTCGCATTAATGTCAACTATATATTATGAGCCAGTAGCTATAGCCAAGCGAGAACATATTCCAGATCGAACAAGTTGTTGCAGCTGCACCACCTGGATATAGAAAGTTGTTGTAGTTGTGCCACCTGTATTTCTAATTCTTTCTTTAAAATCATAGACAAGTCAGCACAACGATAGGTAAAACTCATGATTATAGATAAAACCAAGCATAAAATGAAATAATAAATAAATATTTTTACCTAAAAGTTTTTTTATGTTGGTTTGTATGAAAAGGATAAAGGTTCAATTGCAAAATAGAGGTGAAAATATGGGAAAAGGATAAGATAGAGTATGGCAAAAAGGGGCAAATTCGATACCCAACATGTTTAGATTGAGATCTTTGGGAACAATTTAAAATATCTATGGATATTTTAGTCATGGAGATCAATGATTATAACATTCATCTAATGATTTAAGGATCCACAAAATTAAATTGTATTTTCGCACTGACAGCAGATCAATGGATGAGATCAAAGCTAGAAGAGATTGACACCTCATAGGAGGTGCATAAAGACATTTTGTGAAAGCACAATTCCAAAGGAATGTTATAAAGCCACTTGCAATCTGCAATCAACAATTGCAGAAGGTTAATTGCGGAGGGTTAATTCTGAAAAGTGTTAAAATGCAACCCGCAATATGAAATCCGCATTGCAAAAGGTAAATTGGGGAGGGATACTTTGTAAAAAGTTAAAATACATTCTGCAATCCAAAATCCGCATTGCAGAAGTTCAATTGTGGAGGGATAATTTATAAAAAATTTAAATACGTTTTGCATTCCGCAATCTGCATTGCGGAATGTCAATTGTGGAGGGATATTTTATAAAAATTTAAAATACATCCCGCAATCTGAAGTACGCATTATGGAAGGAAAATTGCGGAGGGTTATTTTCCAAAAGTTTAAAGTACATTCCGCAATCCGCAATATGCATTGCGGAAGGATAATTGCATAGAGATATTTGTCTAAAAAGGTTAAAATGTAACCCAAAAACTGCAATCCTCATTGCAAAAGGATAATTGCAAGAGAATAATTCTAAAAGGTTAAAAATTATGTCTGCAGTCCGCAAGTCGCAATTGCGGAAGGAGCATTGCGGAGGACTATTTGTGAAAGGTAAAATGCAGAAGAAAATTTTAAAATGGTAAAAATTACACCTACAATCTGCATTCCGCATTGCAGAAGGATTGTTGGGGAAGGCTATTTGCAAAAGGTTAAATTTGATTGTAGCTTAATTGAGTCCCGCAACATGCAATCTGCCATTGTGGAGAGGTCCTTACGGAAGGAAAAATTATGGAATGATCATTTCGTAAGGAATATTGCGGAAGGAAAAATTGTGGAATGGTCATTGTGAAATGTTTAATGCGGAAGGATAACTTGAGAAAGGACACTAAAATTAGAAAAATACAATTAAATAGTGAAGTAATTCAAAAACTAATTGTGTAATGTCCCCAAAATTTGAAAATTAAAAAATAAATTATTAGGCTAGTTAATTACTACCTGAACTAGACATTAACTTATCTTCTAAGGAATGTGTTAATATTTGTTTGCAAAACCGAAGTGTCATAAGCTATTCTGATTGTTTGTAGATGTTTTCTTGATGTGATTACTAATGTAATATTATAATATGTTTATATTACATGATCTGATTTAGATGATGATAAAGTTCATTGATTATTTCTTATCATGCATGTGCATGTGTGTTCAGTTATAGCTTACTTCCTGGGTTATGAGTTTTGTTTGTTTGTTTATGGAAAGTCCTGATTTAACTTGTAATTTTCAAGGGTTGGAGTGGTAGGAATTGTATCCCTTATAGGGTCACTTGGAGAGGTAATTGGTTTTTACTTGACGTTACAGGGTTTACTTAGTTCATGTTGAACTAATGCAACTCTTCTTCATTTTTTGCAGGTTTAATAGGTGACGAAAACTTTCTACCATAGCTAAACATTGACATGCTACCTATGCTAAACTAATTCATTGCCTTTGAATACAAAAGGACCAAAGTCATATTCTATCATTTATTGTTGCTACCGTTGGCATTATCGTTTACACATGGATGGGTTTATTTAGACCTGTGTCTTACTGGTTAACATTATTATTGTGGTTTGAAGAATTCATACTTTATTCCTATGCTCAATATTTAAAATGTATGATTGGAATGTTTTTATGTCCAAAGGTTTAAAGGCTTAAGTCACAAGACTTAGCCATATGGTGTTTAAAGTTTACATGTCATAAGGTATATGTGTGATGGTCCATTCATGGCATATTTCATATGCCATGAATCTTGGCTTAGAAATGTCAACAAATATAATGATGGGGGTGTCAATGTAAAAGGTATTTTCGACACCAAGTCGCATTTGGGTTTTGGAACTATAGGCATGAGGAGATATTTCGACGTTAGTGGTGGAGTAAATTCTCCTCAGAATGGGGTAAACTCAAGCCCTAAGCTTGGTCTGGAGTGGTTGCATGATTGATTTGGCTCTATGGTGGTTATGCTCTGTTCGACCCTCTAGTGTTTTTCCCTACGTGAGGTCTAGTTTGCATCTGTGCATTGGGAAGGTATACTCTTCACCTGGATTTGCAGCATTGCTTACTTGTTGTTTCAGCTGGAGGATTGGTATAATTCTAATGTGCTCTGGTTCTTTGTTTGCAGGTGACATAGCTCCCAATGCACGGTTCATGGTGACTACCATACTATCAACGAGATACCCTTCACAGGTAATCCCTGTACCAACAAGTTTGAACTTCTACCTCTGCGTGTATATGTTGTTAATAGAGCCTTAAGCTTGGTGTTTGTGATGACAATTGAATGAATGTTTCAGGGTTTTGACTGTGTAAAGTTTCATTTGTATTTAAGGCATACAGAGATGTGTATGAAGTATTGGGGTTTAAGATGTTTGAATTTGGAACCTTCAGGCAATGATTGTCACGACCCTGCTCTGTAATGTATTTTTGGTTTGGTAGCTTGAATGTATGGATAGATGGTTAGTGAAAGCTTCTGCATTTTGGTTTTGATGATGGGTCTCAAATGGTGGTTGTAGCATTGCTTGCAATGGTTCCTTGAATTGTGACTGTATTGTTTTATTTATAATTATAGTGGGTATAAATGTATGCATTCACACCTGGATGTTAGTCATGGATACTCTCACTAGCTAGGAAAGGTTACAACTCTATGTATTTCACTGTATGTGCGTTAAATTATTGTTTTGGGTATTTAAAAGAGTTGGTTTAGCTTACATCTGTGCCATTGCTAGAAATGACACTCTTTCCAATTCGCGACAGTGTAATATAAATGGTGAAATGTTGTTTAAAGGCGATTTATGGTGTTGTTTTCTTATCTGTGAATTAATTTTGGGGATGGACATGAGCTTTGGTTTAACATTGCTATAAGGATGCCATAGTTTTGAAACCGTAGATAGTAGGTATTTTTCTCATGGATTATGTTAATGGATTTCCCTTTGCTTCTCGGTCGTGAGGCTCGAATGTGATTACACTGTGTATATTTTCTATTACTGTGTGGAAATGTTGAAAGGGAAATGATTTCGATTTATGGTTAATTCTTCTTGCATTTTTTATGTTGTTAGCATAGATTATGTGGAATACTTGTAAGTTATTACATCGTTGATAGTCATTGCAAGCGAACCCTACATGATTCGATGCCTGTCGTGATTTTGATGTAGCTTTGGTTTTAAAGCCATGAGCCCACAGGATTCGATGATGGGTTGTTTGGGTTTAGAGTGATGTGTGTGTGGATATTTTGTTTTTGGCATGAATGCCGACATGATTTGATCCTGTAACCTCTTAATTGATACGATATTTGATAATGAATTTTCTCCTTAAGTTTATGTTTGATTATTTATGTTAATAGTATATAGTGTGGTTATGATTTATGATGCACTACTACATTTCGACCAAAAATCCGACGGCCGTATTGTCTGATTTTCGACACTTCCCTGTCGCATGTACGACACTTTGATTTTTTTTTAAGTGTCAAAAACTTGTCGTCGGTTATCCGACATCTGTTTAAGCCGTCGGTTAATCAACAAATAAGTATACCGTCGGTTAAATGTAAATTGTCGGTTATCCGACATATTAAACTAGCTCATATTGAAGTTTTTTTTTTAAAAATCGCCTGCAGGTCATTGCATAAGCGACGGATAAGATGTCGGTGAAGCGACGAATAGAACTGTTTTTAAAAAAAATCATTTGCAGGCCGTCGCTTAAGCGACGGATAAAACTATTTTTTTTTTTAAATTTCATTTGCAGGGTGTCGCTTAAGCGACGGCTAAAATTGTTTTTAAAAAAAAAATACAAATGCGGATGCTTGCTTTTCACGTCAATGTTCAGAGGGGTGTCCATCAGCGGTGTGTCTACCAGCAATTTGAGGATCGAAGAGGGGAAATGTTTCAACACATGCTCGGATTGCATGGATGGAGGGAGAGCAGTTAGAACAGCTTAGGCAGGTAACAGAGCAGCGTAGAGGCTGCAAAGATAGAGAGTGAGGGGTTGAGGGCTTTAGGGACTTGGCTCACTAGCTATTGTGCTGGGATGGATGGTCTTGTTTAGTGAGCAACTGGCCCGAACTTCATAATTTTCTACTTGTCGTGTGGCAGTTGTTAGCCAAGGAAGTAAATCGGGCCTGGAAAGGGTGAGAATATCCTAGTGCCTGCCTACCCGCATTCCTCAAGCAAGTGTTATTAAAGTCTAGCTTGTGAAAACTGCTGTATGCCAACCCTATCCGTCCAGTGACAGGGTTAGACCAACCTAGATCATAAACCTTATTAAATTCTATACAGGAAAAATCGTCTGCATTATTATATAATAAAAAATACACTAGATAGGACTTATATATGAACATTTGTTCCCTTTCAAAATTCTACAACTGATCATGGATGTGATCAGTAAGAAAATATGCATAACGATACCGTACTGGAGGATTTGTCTAAAGGAAAAGATACCATTCATAAATGCAAGGATACAATAATGCACTATTTCATCATCATCATACCCGAGTACCCGCGATAACATAGCAATGACGGACTTATCGTGATAGCTTTGGGAAAATTTGGGTGGGAGGAAAAGGTCTGTAAGTTCCTTGTCCTTTTCCAGATATCAATGAAACAATGACTTTTTGGCATGGATAGGCATATTCAAGGATTCACTGGTTAGGACGTTGGTGTCTATAGGAATATATCCTTCAGATAATATAAGCATTTGGCTGAGGGCGGAGGAATATATAGTAAATAGAGACTTACTTCTATCATTCATGAAAAAAAATATCTCTGTTTTTAGCACACTGAACAACAAACTCAGGAAATTGGTAAACTGCTGCCAGGAACTCTAACTTTGCTGAGACCACAATCCCATACTTTAAGCCCATGCTTTAAGATGGTCAAAACCATAGAAATCTACATCTTTCTTTTTCCTTCTGTATTAGAGTTCTCTTTATCACCATAAGTAGCCCCTACTTCACCAGGAGGTGGAGGATCTGCTACAGAGGAAAAAACATTACCTGAGTGGGCGCCGAACTAATTAGGTGAAGGATAAGTAGCTCGAGTTTTATCTGGGACCTGCTACTTATTATGCTGCTAATCACTTACATAATTCTGCACTGTAGTATCCATAAGATCATTTGATGTTGACTTAATTGTAGCAGCATGATGAAAATAAAAGTAGATGCCAAATAAATTTTTACTATGTAAGGGGTATATTTATAATCCCCCTAACTCAAGGCCTTTGGGATGTATCTCAATTAAAACAACTCTCCATGGACCCTACCCATACATTCCAATTAATCCAATACCACCATATCCCATATGCAGCGAAATCTTATACCTTTGATAAAGCGTAGCCCCTTTATCAGACATAGACACAGAATAACTTTTACTCTTACCAATCCTTAAGGATACAGATTCCTTAGAAGTGACTTCTTTACCATGAACTGGATGAGGGGTTCTCTCTCACTCTATTTCAGTCATTTAATGCACTCTTCACTACTGTCTAGATCATCATTACACTTTTCATAAAGATCACTTAAAATAGAATTTTGAGGCACCATACTGCACTGCTCCACAAATTGATCTATATATTTTCTCATCTCCCACCGGACACCCCTATTGTGCGGGCTGAACCTGAATGCCCTCACCGATGTGAAACTATCTCCCAACCAATCAACTGGCTTTCTTTATGGGATGGGGGCTGGCTGGTTCAAAGCTATGGAGTGAGGCTTTATTTATTCCCCTCTAAAACTCTCTTTGTCGATATTTTCCTGGACCAATGTTCATTGAGGGATATAATGCATATAAGATATCCTCCAAATAACTACTGAAAGACCACTGTTAGTTGCAAAAGAATGCAAAAGAGACATCCCACATAGTGTCAATCTTGGTGCACCTATAAGCAGAAGATGTGCTTAGTGTAAAAGGTATCTCAATTCACTAATGAAGGCTGGCTTCAACAAGGCTTCTGTTTGCCAACATCATATTCTTTAGGATAGAACTAACACTAATGCCAACTAGTTTGAGATTCCGTTTTCGGTAAAAATCAGTCTTTAAGACAAACTAACTGCAATGCCAACTAGTTTGAGATTTTGAATTGAAGGATATGCAACCCAGTTAGGATTGCGCACGTATAAATAGAGGCCAGAATAACTGTAATTCTTTGATAACCAAACTAATGGATTGGATTTTAGTAGCCTATTCCAATTGCAACAGAAAAGTCCTAGGCTTAAATTTCTACACTTGTACTGCAAGTGAGAAGTTACAATGAGAATAAAAGAAAACAGTTTCACTCCATGCAAATATGATAATCTCCATTAAAGATAACTAAGGAAAAATCAGTAGAGGGCAAGAACAACAGGTGTTTTTAAAACAAACAAATTGCTTAATTAATTACTTAAAAGGTCTGTTACAAGCATTGGTTCTATAATGGATACTTCAGGGGCAGAGAATACAGTTACAATACAATCAAGCATAACCATAGATTTATATTTAGACTCATTATTGTGAAGTACCTGAGAGGAAAGTTGAGTCGTGCTGGGAGGAGTCTTTGGTGATGTATCAGGAGAGCTTGCATAATTGCTGCATTCTTCCTTATCCAACCTAGGAGTAGTGTCTCTTTCTGGAACTCCATCTCCATTTTGTATTTTTGCAGTCTGTTGACCCATTTGACATGTTTGTAAAGCACATCAGTTAATGCAAGAAAATCAACATTGGCTTCTGGCCAACAAAAGCAAGAATACAAAAAGCAAGCCAAACATACAATCCAACCAATAGAAAAATTAAAAAAACAAAGTCCAGTGCATTTAAAAATTATTACAGCTTCTCTTGGGAAAACTGCTCAGATATTAATTGTTTCTAAACTACCCAGCACAGTAACAGATAAGGGCAAGCATGTGACCAACAACAAAACAACTCACTACATCAATCCATCCATAGAAATACTTATAAATGTTTTTGAAGGCCTTTACCATGTAACCTAAAAGATGCATCTAGCATATACAATAGATATCATTAGTTGTTAAAGTCAGTTCTACTATAAAACATCTACTCATTGAAACATCAAAGAGCAATTACTTTGTCACTTAGATCATAAATGTACTATAAATTACTCCATAAGCAAGAACAATGAGAAATCTTACTTGGAAAATATTTCCCAAAGTTTTCAAACCCTTTGCATGAGCTCGAAGATCTTCTTTCTTTGCACTGTTATCTTGCAAGACCTGTTAAATAAATTCAACTGTCAACTTCTTACTGTT